>JAHBCN010001708.1:139819-164819 GCA_019359885.1 Listronotus oregonensis | reverse complement strand
AAAGTTTTTCTCTTCAACACCTTTTCCATGGACATACTGAATATATATATATATATATATATATATATATATATATATATATATATATATATATATATATATATATATATATATATATATATATATATATATATATATATATATATATATATATATATATATATATATATATATATATATATATATATATACATGCGAATGCGGTTAACAAGAGGAACAAATGGAACAAAAGTTGAAAGATACGAAAAAAAGTAATTTTTGATAAAAAATTTTGATTTTCGGTAAACATAAACTACGATGAGAAAATATATTCTTATTATAGAGGGCATCTCAACAATGCAAATACATAAAATCAAACAAGAGTAAACAGTTATTTTTTGGCCTTTTAGCGTGAAATGGTAAATAAAAAACTTGCTCCAAATTTACTCTAATCTTGATACCGAACTTACTAAAGAAAATTTAAATTTACAAAAAATTTAAAAAAAAAAACAAGATTTTTGCAAGTAGTCATTTTACTTCTTTTATATTATGACTTTTATACCTGTACATTATTACCTGTCGTTCTAGTTTTCAGTGCCAGTATCAATCACTATTTTTTTAAATACTGAGCGTAGAACAAAGAGTTTTTATAGTGCATAGCTATGGAAGTGGTCAGTGCTCTTATCACTATGTAGTGGAGGAATTCCAAAGCAAATTTCCTGGCGTGAAGGTTTCGAAAGTTGGTGTTTACAAACTGGTGAAAAAATTTCAAAGAACAGGATCAGTTATTGACATTAAAAAACAAAAGAAGCAAGACATACGATACGCTTATACGATTTTGCAATCCGTAAATGATAATCCATTGCTTGCCTTGAAAAACACAGCTTAGCATTTCGAGGTGATACAAAAACTACCATTCTACCAATATATATATATATATATATATATATATATATATATATATATATATATATATATATATATATATATATATATATATATATATATATATATATATATATATATATATATATATATATATATATATATATATATATATATATATATATATATATATATATATATATTTTATATATATATATATATATATATATATATATATATATATATATATATATATATATATATATATATATATATATATATATATATATATATATATATATATATATATATATATATATATATATTATATAATTAAACCGGAAATAGCAAAAATAAATTATTAAGTCCTAAAAGAAAGCAACTATCCTAATATCTTTTAAAGAAACACTTCAATTTTAAAATAATATCGTCGCAAATACGAAACCAATCAGCTGTTACATGTCTGCTATGTCAGTTGTTATAACGGCCATAGAAAACTGCTATTGTATTTGGAGATATAAACCTAAAATTATGTAATTGTTTGGCGCCCATACCTACTCACAAACTTATGAGACAATCAAAATCAAATGAAAAAGTGGTTTTAAATTATGGACGCAATGTGTCGGTATTTCCGCTGTCTAATAGTCTTTTAATAAAGCGTGATGTCGGATAATAATTTAAACCAATACAACACAATACACTGATTTACAATGTAAAATACTCTTTACCTAAAAAATTACACGTTACACAGGACGAGATTCACGATCTCTACATTTAATTTAGTTATTTTGGTCATGTGCCTCAAAAAGGACATTGTTATAAATTGATTAGCATTAAAAATTGTCGCAAATTTAACCGTGTGGTCAATTTGCTTTTATAATTTTTTAATGACTATATTACTTTATTTTACAAAACAGATAAAAAAAGATCACGAGAAACTTTGTTTCCCGATTGCGTATTGGCATTGTCTCTTATGACACGACGCAACCTTAGAAAAATGTATGCCGAATCACAGAAGACAATGTCCCAACGATTTGACCATAAAATGGTCGACATTCTCTCCTGCGTTAGGAAACCACGTGCTGAATATTGAAGCGTCTAAATGCAGTACCTTTGTAGTTTATTTTTATTTACCTACAAGCTGACGCCAAAAACATGAGATATTATTCCTCCTACTCGTGACAAAATTTACTGCATTCAGACGCTTCCATATTTATTACGTGTTGTTTACTAAGGTTAATGGAAGCCCAATATAGGGCGTATTCGATCAAAAAGTGTCCGGCCCACTTTAAAAATAACTGTCATAAGAGGCCCCCTCGATCCTGCGCAGTAATAAAATTCCCCAAAATATTGTAATGTGATGCCAAGGAAGTTTAAAGGTGTATGGAAGCCCAATGCTAAGGCCCATTCGATCAAAAAATGTCCAGACCAGTATGAAAATAACTGTCAGAGTTGGCCCCGCCGATTCTGCGCAATAACAAAATTCCAGGAAATAATTTAATGTGTTCCCTACTTACTCACTGATAAATCAGTGTGTAGTTAGGCAACACATTATACTTTTATGAGAGCCGTAATGGTCTTAGGTTGTCTAAGGTTTTTGGTGCAAGGGCGCGCGCGGCGCGTATGAAACTACATCCGTGCTGTATGGTCAACCGTCGTCGTCTCATCATTCGTCATTTTCGTTGTGGTTTGTGCCCTTTGCGCCGATTGTTTTGCTTTGTGTGAGTACCTATATTTTATGGTTGCAGAAGTTTTTTGGATTGATAAAAACCTTCTTATTTTACTGATTAGTGTTTATTAAATTGTGACTATAATTTTGTGTTTATTGTTTGTTACTTATAATATCGTAACAAAATGATTAGAGGTTGTATGGTTTTATCTTGCAAACCCGGTAACATACCCGGCATTTTTACTTTGGTAAGTATTTCTTATATTTAAGTTAGGTGCTTCTATGCATAGAAATTTACGACGTAAATTTCTATGTTCTTATGAGACGTAACGTTAGGCAACCGAAAAAATAATAATATATCAATTATGAATAATAAAATAATGAAAATTTCATAGGAAATAGCAGTGAGAAAAGTAAGGCAATTTTAACTATCTTTTAGATGATTTCTACAATGTTTGTGTATTTCTGTGGATTATTAAAAAAAAAATAAGGTTAACATTTAGGTACTTTTATTTCATTTAATAATTTACTACATTCTTTTAAAGGATCAAAATTATTAATTACTGGGCAGACCAGGCAAATTTTAATATATAAAGGTTCCTCTAATTGAATGAAAGAAAGTAAAATTTTATGCTAAAGTTCCTTTTTGCTTTTTCTGTATTTGTTTAAGAAGAAAATAGACTTTTGGTTTCTTAAACTTACATTATCAACTTTTTAAGCTCGATATACTGTAGACACATAATATTTAATGGATACCTAGGTACCAAAGGTTAATAAACATTTTTAACCACTGTTATTCTGTCTCATGAATGTTTGTTATTAGTGAAAAGTATATGCCTAAAAAGCAGTGATAAAAATTTTCACTTTTTAATATACAACCAGAATCTTAGGATAAGAATAAACTCATTTACACTATCTTGCCCTTCTTTTATCACAAAATTGGTGATAAGTACATATCATACAATGTTTGAAATTTATTTTAAAAAATCTTGTTTTTATTTATTTACAAAGATTTTTGTAAATAAATAAATACAAAACTCACAAAAATATCGACCTTTTAAATAGAAGGCTTCTTTCCGTATTATATCATATGATATAAAATCCAATATTACACAATAATTTTAAATATTGTATGGTAGTATCGTTTAATAACCAACAATTTTGTGCAAAAAATAAAAAAAAAACAGTGAATGCTTTAATTTGACATTTGATGATGTCAACTTTATAGATAGTACCAAAGAACTATGGAAGTCCGGCTCTGACCTACTATTCATTGCGCAAATTCCGCGGGGCCAACTCCCCTATTCCCGCTGCCCTGCACGCCTGGAAAATTTTGTTCTACAGTATTGGGCTTCCATACACCTTTAAACTTCCTTGTGTGATGCCTACCTACCACTGACCTCAATATGGACCGGTAAAGGGTATCAGATGCGCGGTTCAAAAGTGAGATTTTATGGGCGAAAAAATGTGTCCGTGCGCCGTGGCTCTAGTCATCTCTTAGGGTCCTAAATCATGCGCAGAACGGACTAGCAGATCGATTTTATTTACAAATTCGTCGCCGGCCAGTTGCGGACTTCGTCAATTGATGACTTAAACAAAATATATATTACACTGGTTAAAAAAAAAATGGTTACTGGTTTTTTGAACCAGTGAAACACATTGGTTTGTTTAGATGTTGTTCTTAATCAAAAATAAACATATTATCCATTGTCAGCTCCTTAAATTCCTCTAGTTCTTCTGAATGTTACAGCTATGTAGTCAATAATAATAAAAAATGGCGAATACGACTGAACATGACTCTTGTGGCTTATCTAAGAATTAACTTTTTGTTTCATCTATGTAACACAATCATAATTGAAAAAAAAACACTATAATTATTTATTTCGGATTAAAAAAATCTGAACAAAAAATGTATTGCATTAATCTAAAAAGTCAGTAAGTATGATTACAACATAAAACATATTCCCTTTGGGCTATACCGGGTGACAACGAAATCACTACCCAGCCCTTCATTTTCTTAAATAAAAACATATGGCTTTCAAATTTCAAAATAACATATTATATTATAAGATGCCTATTTTGGGTATTATAAGATGTGCCTATCACTTCCGGTTTCACCGGAAAGGACACCAACTTTGATTTTTTTAATGGAACACCCTGTATATTTTTCAAAATTTGGTTTCTTAGGATCATTCCTGATATTAAATCTAAATTATATCCTATACCTATCTCTGCTAGTTTTTAAGAAAATGGCGATTAAAGATGTCCAAACTACCGCATATTATGCAGTTTTATGGGAAAACAAATAAATTATATAAAAAATGATTATGTTTAATTTAATTTTTTCTGAAGACTCTATCTGTGGAGGTCATAATAAAACTACTTCCGGCTTTACCGGAAGTGCTGCGAAAATTGACTTTTCTAATAATGTTACTTCAAAAATTTAAATGCAACACCCTGTATATTTTTTTAAATTTGGATTCAACGGGTCATTCTAAATATAAAATATGTATAATATTCTATACCTATCTTTCGTCTTTTTAAAGCAATTTTCTTATTTTAATATTAGTTTTTCATTTAAGTAGTTAATAAAAAAATAATTTAGAATTAAATTAAAAAATATTAAATGTTTCTAACGTTTATTTGTTTCCCCTATAACTGCATAATATGCGGTCGTTTGAACATCTTCAATCGCCATTTTCTCAACAACTAACAAAGATAGGTATAGGATATTATACAGATTTTATATCAGGAATGACCCGTAGAATCGAAATTTTAAAAAATATACAGGGTGTTGCATTTAAATTTTTGAATTAACATTATTGGAAAAGTCAATTTTCGCAGCACTTCCGGTAAAGCCGGAAGTAGTTTTATATTGACCTCCAAAGCTAGAGTTTTCAGAAAAAATTAAATTAAACATAATAATTTTTTATATCATTTATTTGTTTTCCCATAAAACTGCATAATATGCGGTAGTTTGGACATACTTAATCGCCATTTTCTCAAAAACTAGCAGAGATAGGTATAGGACATAATATACATTTTATATCAGAAATGATTCCTAGAATCCAAGTTTTAAAAAATATACAGGGTATTCCATTGAAAAAAACAAAGTTGATGTCGTTTCCGGTTAAACCGGAAGTGATAGAGACATGTTATAATATCCAAAATCAGCATCTTATAATATATTATATCATCCTAAAATTTGAAAGTTATATGTTTTTATTCAATAAAATAAAAGGCTGGGTAGTGATTTCGTTGTCACCCGGTATACCTACCTACTAGAGGCACTCTTGCAGCTTGGAAAACGATCATTTATGCAAGAAAGAAAAATTAGCGGTATAACCTTTTTCTCCCTCCAAAGTGGTCATTGGTCGGTGAAAATAATATATATATATACCCCGCTCTGCGTGCTGATTTGTCGGTCTCTCCGCGTCGATCTATCGGCACTATGGTTGGAGCCACGGAGAAAGGTTTATCCTATGATTCTTTTTTCTCTTTTGCACTGCCAAAGGGCAAGGCTGCCTCTAGTAAATAAATACTCGTTTTGTATAAATACATTCAAGATGTTTAGAATATCCTTTCATCGCTATCGAAAACATAAGTGTAAGCAGGAAAAAAGTTAACGTTATTTGTATAAAAAAATTTTTACCCTTTTGTTTATAAGTCTGTTCCAATCTCGCAAAAAACCGTTTATTGCATCCCTTTACTGATCCCCAAGCAAAGCAAAACCCTTTAAATATATAGAAAGCGTTCAAACTCCGTCGTTTTTAAACTGACATAAAACTTGTAAAGTCGACAGTCACGCGTTTAATAAATTCTAACAGTTTCCAAACCATTTTAAGGCGGTACAAAAACTGGGTCTTGAAATTAACCCTATGTTTTATTAGCCCCTATTTTTTCTATTTATATTTTGCAACATTAATTTTGTTAACTCATGGTTTATATTACTACCTAACATAATTTATTTATGTATAGAAACGCAAAATAAAAGAATTTAGTATCTAAATATATAAAAAATATATTATATAAATATAAATTAATTAATGACATACAAGTTTCTAAGTCCGGAACTAGTCCTGCTTTTTAAATACGCATGCTTAATGACACTATCGTTTGTTTAGTGCGCGAGGTCGTAAACTTGCCATAAATGCGATTAGTCATTATATATCTAAAGTTAGGTTATCTATGCTACCTACACACAGTTTGTAGGTAGGCAACACATTATCTTTTGACAGAGCCGGAGTCCCGATTTCTTGTGCGACGGTGTGATGTTTATGAAACCATACCCGCGGTGTGCCGTTGTTCCATTAACCCTTTCAAGCGATTGTTTTGCCTTGTGGGATTTTATTTTGTGGTTGCAGAAGTTTTTTGGATTGATAAAAACTTTCATATTTTAGTGATTATTGGTTTATTTCATTGTGACTATAATTTTGTGTTTGTAACTTACAATATCGTAACAAAATGCCTGAAAGGTATATGGTCCGATCCGAAATACCTCTCATTAGGAAAACAAGCGCAGGTCAATTCAAATATCACTTTAACAAGACCAAAATCTAATATTAAATTGAGGCGCCAAAAAAAAATCTTGTTCAGTTTAATGCTCCAAGACCCAGTCATGTTCGGTGTCGCGAAAAGAAATTAATTTATCATTTTAACGTTACTTTTGAGAACAACCTTAAATGACACAAACACATTACATCCATAGTCTCAGGTGCTTTCAAAAACCTTGGATTTGTCTTTTGAGCCAGTAAGTATTTCTATGCGTCTAATCTGTATACTCGGTTTGTATTCTAATCAGACCATCTTTAGAATATTGTTCTTATGTCTGGGCAATGGTATTTCCTACAACTTTTATCATTCTTAATTCCATGCAAAAAAGATCTGTTCGTCTTATTAATGATCCTACATTTACAGAAAGGCTTCCTCCTCTTTCCCACCGACGGCGACGGGTTGGAGGGGATATGTTACATTTTTATGGGTATTTTCACGACTTCTGGTCTGAGGAGTTGGCAAGTATAATTCATCTGACAGCTTGCAACAGAGCAACACGTAGTGCCACTTTTATGCATCCTTTATCAGTCCAACTTAGGAAACCCCGAACTTTCCACTTTCTTTGCTCCATCATCCCCAGAGTGCCTAGACTGGAATCTGCTATCCGCAGAAGTTTTCCCTTCTCCAAATATTTGGGTCTGGTGTTGATAAACTCCCCTTTACCACACTTAACGGTACGTTAGTATTGAAGCCTCAGCATTGGTGGACTGTCTGACGATCTAAAAAAATTCTTTCTTAAAAAATTCTGTACTTCTTTTTAAATTTATTTATGTTATCTGCATAAGGTAACACTATTTTATTGTACTTTTATACAAATAATAAATTTATAAAATATTGTATTACCCTAAAACACAAACAACCAGTTCAAATTATGGTAAGTTTTTACTTTTCTTGGTCCTTGCCGATGTCGATGATTTTTTGCATACAGAGGCACTGTTTATAAAACAAAAGTAAGTGTTTTTCTTCAACGTTTTATTTTTCAGATATCAATCCTTGAATATGATAATTAGATTAAACTTATTTACAATATTTTGTCCTTCTTTTATCACAGAATTTGTGATAATTACATGAAACTATCATACAATGATTGATATTTACTTTAAAACATCGAGTTGTTAATTATTTTATTAAGATTTTTGGTAAAAAAACGAAATTCCCAAAAATATCAACCATTTAAATAGAAGGCTGTGAAGTGGTGCCATCAGTTTTTTCCATGTTAAATCTGATGATATAAAATCCAACAATACACAATAATTTTAAATATTCTATAATAGTTTCGTTTATTAACCAACATTGTTGTGCAAAAAACAATGAACGTATAGTTAGCCTGAATTTGACATTTGATGATGTCAACTTTATACATGGTAACAAATAATTATGGAAGTCCGGACCTGACCTAGGATTCATTGTACAAACTCCCCTATTCCCGCTGCCCTGCACGCCTGAACAATTTTATTCTACGGCATTAGCCTTCCATACACCTTTAAACTTCCTTGTACCTTACTTAGCGGTCTTACTCGGGGGTGTGCATTTATACTTTCCCGAATTTATAAATTGAGATATGCAGATTTAAGCATATTTAAAAATTCCTCATTTTTACGTTCGTAGCACCCCTAAATTTATGGCTCAGAGTGAAAGATGAGAAGTGGTTCAAATATTAAAAAAAAAACAAAAATATCGATATAATAATTTTTAGTCAGTCTTGGGAAAGCGTTCGATGCTTCTTATTTTTACGGGAATTTTTCTGATGATACAAAAGTCCTCCTGATTTTTGCGGAGTATTTTTAAAATGTCTAAAGTGGTCCAAATATATAAAAAAAATATCGATATAATAATCCGGGGTGAGTCTTGGGGGACGTCCGATGCTGTTAATTTTCACAAGGAACTTCCTGAATGTACAATAAAGACCCCTGACTTTGCCCAGAATTTTTGAAAAGTGTGAAGTGGTTAAAATATAAAAAAAATACTTTTTTCAAAATTTTTTGACAACGATATCTCTTGAACAAGTCAACCAATTTTGACATGTGTGGGTTCCATTTCAACTGGCTGTTAAAAAAATATGGATAATTTTGCAAAATATAGGACTTGAAGATAAAATTTAATTAAATATACGTAAAAAAACAATTTGTTTTTGAAAGTTCCATTTTTTCCTGGAGGGGGGCTCCCATTTTTTTTTTTTCATATCAGAGTATTTCTCTTAGGAGAACAGCACCTGGTATATATTTATAAATTTGAAAATTTTCGCCCATCCTGCTCCCGGACTAAACTTAACAATCCTTCAACTTTTTCCCGGACATAAAATACCAAGTAAGGCTTTGAAGAATTCTCAGAAAAACCGCTTCTTACGAATCGTTCTTTAAAAACTTTTACTACGTTGGAAAGTACGGCACATGACAAGGATTTTATATGTTTATTTAAGTACGTACTTTATTAGAAAGTTCTTAGGATCGATAAAATTATAAATTAAAAAACGATTAACGAAAATGTCTGCTGAATATCGAGCATAAAGAATTTTAATTTTGTGTAACGGAGGTGTAAAAAACAATAAAAAGTTATGGGTGGTGCTGCAACGTCATGCAGTATTTGCGGAAGCGCTATTTTGACAGTTACGTTATGCGCGAGCAGGGCCGTATTTAGGCGGTGGCGAAATGGGTGCCCGCCAAGGGCGCAACTACCTGGAAGCGCAAAATCGGCCATAAAAAAAAAATTTTTTTTTCGTCAGTTGTTAGTACCGTAGTTATATTATTGTTATTTTTTAGTGACAAAATTAATCAAAAAATTACATTTCAACTTAGATACTTAATTTAACAGCCTATTTGACACCATTGAAAATAAGCTTTAAATTGCAGTCATCCTATTAAATAATAGTATAAAGAAGCATATTTCTCTATATTGTAAAGTAAAATATGCATACTATTTATTGCAAAATATACGTATTAAAATTCAAATATTTTTGAAATTAATTCAGCGACTGGAACGCTCTGTGATTGGTTACAACTTTGGTGACGTCACTTGCAAGTAAATAAATGTCACAAGCTTTGTGTTGTGTGTTTTCAGGTGTTTTTTTCGATCTTTAACCATCTAAATAGCTGTTTCTTGACCATTTTGTATAACAAAAAAACATATTTCAAGTAACATAATTATCCGTTTCGTACCTCAAAATGGACATAAATTTTGTGCAAGCCGATAACAGAAACGTACCTGAGATAAACGCTTTTATGATTGTGCGTTTCTTTAAAAATAACGCTGACTGCTATGCTGCAGAACTCAAAAATGTAAAAACAGCTGTGTAAGTACCTCTTAAAAATTATTTATTTACGTGTTCATCGTTCAGTATTTCTCGAAATCTTATTGTAGGTTATGTTTATGGAGTGTAGAAAAATAAGGAGTACCATCTCTTATGGGAGACGAATAAAAAAAGTGCCCATTTTGTATTTCGTGTAATTTATTATATCAGTTTTCATCTGAAATTCAATAATAATACCATTAAGTATAAAAAGGGAAAGTACTAACTTGCTAGGTATTTAACTTCTAGAACAAATAAAATCATTCTTATACAAAAGTTAGGTTATACCTTAAAGTGTTTATAACTTATCTAAAGGCAATATTTTGTTGTATCGGTAGGTATTTAAAGCAGGATCTTTGTATACTTACATTAAAGTGATCTTTACACATAAAAATATTTGAATGCGATACAAAGCTGTTTGGATCTCTTTGAGCTAATTTTAACCACTTTTCTTGCCTTTTAGGATTTGGTGAGACAAATATAAACAGTTTTTATGGTGTTTTTAGAGAAGTATTGGTTCATTGTGGCACTACACACCATTTATATATATTCCATTTCAGCCAATAATTTGAGAAATTATTAACAAAATTCACATTAGTTGCCCTCGTTGTTAACTTGTTTACTTGCATTTGACGTCACGCGAAACATATTTCGACGCCATTACAGAAACAGCGTTTTTAGCGCGAATTTTATAATTTAAATTTTAACATTAAGTTTTATTGAAAATATTGCAGATTTCCCAAAAATATAAAATATATTGTGTTTGTTAGGTACCAAAGAATAATTTAAAACGATTTTTTAAAATCAGTCAAATAGCCTATTCTTTTTAATATATTTCGACGAAATATATTAAAAATGTATACGAAAAAATGTATGATTTATTAATAAAATATAAATTTATCTTCGGAAATTTAACTCGCTTCCTAAAATATCCAGCCAAACCTAACCATTTATGGTATTTCCTATGATAAAATTTCATTAAATGTTGTTTTTTTTTTAAGTTTTGTTGTTATTTTTATATTTCCGATATTTCCATATATATTCAAAGTTTTTTGATTTATTTCCGGGAATATTTCCAAAGATATATTTTCGGAAATTGTCCATCGCTTTTTTTTTTATCTTGGGACAGTCCACGAAGGCTGATGCCAAAGTACTAACGTACCGTGGGTGTCTTCAGTGTGGTGAGAGGGAGTTTGTTCACACGGGACTTAATTTTTGGAGATTGGGAGGAGAAGGAAAAACTTCTGCGGGCAGCAGGTTCCATAGTCTTGACATTCTAGGAATAAAGGAACGAAGAAAGCGGGAAGTTCGGGGCCTCTCTAACTGAACTGTAAAAGGATGCATAAAAGTTGCACTACGTGTTGCTCTGTTGGGAGCTGCCAGAGAAGGAATAATTCTGGAAAATTCCTCTGAGCAGAAGCCGTGAAAATACCTATAGAAGAGCGACAGATCCTCTACAGCTCGACGATGGGCAAGAAGAGGAAGCCTTTCTGTGAGCGTTGGATCATTAATAAGACGAACAGCTCTTTTTTGAATGGAGTCCAGAATGCTAAGTGTTGTAGGGGACGCCATTCCCCAGACATGAGAACAATATTCCAAAGCGGGTCTGATTTGGGATACATACAGAGTGTACAGATTGGAAGAAGAGAAATATTTTCTGGCTCGAAGGAGGAATCCAATCTTTTTTGAAGCTGCCGAAGCTATGGATGAAATGTGTTTGTGCCAGTTAAGGTTATTCTCAAAAGTAACGCCGACTAGATTAAACGACTCTTTGTTCTGCAGAACTTGGCCGCTCATATGTAAGGGATGAGCATTCGCAGACTTTTTTCGCGACAGCGAATATGACTGTGTTTTTGAGGCATTAAACTGAACACGATTTTTGGCGCCCCAATCCAAGATAAGTTTGAGGTCTTGTGAAAGAGATATCTGCATTGACCTGCGCTTGTTTTCAAAATCAGAATTACACGGTGGCTTAAGAAATTGAATACTAGAGTGGAGGGTACTATCGTCAGCAAAAAATGAATGGGATTGATTGTGGAAGAGAGAAGATCCTTAATGTGTAGAAGAAACAGCGTGGGTGCCAGCACTGAGCCCTGGGGCACCCCAGCATTAATTTGGTAGAAGCTGGAGGAATGACCATCTACACTAACTGATATACGTCGATTAGAAAGGAAACTGGAAAGCCAAGAGCAAAGCTTAGGTGGAAGACCGTAAGAAGGAAGTTTGTTAAGAAGCCCATCATGCCAGACCTGATCGAAAGCTTTGGATATGTCAAGAGCAACGATCTGGGATTCACCAAGAAACTCAAGGGACTTGCTCCAGTTGTGTGAGACAAAAGAAAGAAGATCAGCTGTGGATCTACTGTGACGGAATCCATATTGTCTATCATGTAAGATCTTATGTTTTTCCAGATACTTTAAGATTTGGGAATTAATGAATTTTTCCATTACCTTGCAAACAACTGAAAGAAGAGATATAGGTCTATAGTTAGAAGGGAGACTTTTGGATCCTTTTTTGGGGACAGGTTGCACACGTGCAGCTTTCCAACTCTCCTGGAAAATGCCCGTGTCGTAAGAGATTCGAAAGAGGCGAGTTAGGATGGGTGCAAGCTCGGGAGCACATTTTTTTAAGACGATTGCTGGTATGCCATCCAGCCCAGACGATTTTTTAGTATTAAGAGAAGAAAGAATACGCTTAATCTGTTTGACTTTGACGCTAAACAAAGTACCCATATCTCTCTAATAAAACGATTTTTTCCGCATTAGTTGGATATTAAAATATTTTTATTTTTGCGTAATTAGTCAGGTTTAAGTTGTACTATAAAAGTTAATAGCTAATTTTAGATACTGCAATGTAAATAACATTTAATTAAAATTTATTTATTGAGTAACTAAGGAAAAAACAACTTATTTAAAGAGGTTTAAAAAATGTAAACAAGCTAGTAACAAAAACAAAGCGAGGTTTTAAAATAGATCCCTTGCAGATATAATATATATTTTTATCGGCTTAAAATATCTGATTTCCTCTTAATGAAACTTTATTTTTTAAATTTTATTTATTTAATTACCAACTATACAGTTTATAACAGAGAATGTAACATTTTAAAAAATTAATGTCCGACTGGTATATTATTTGACAAATAATAATATTATGTCAAAGTCAGTTAAATACGAAATATTACCCTAGGGCGTTATTAAAAAAAATAACGTCCTAGGGCCTACAAATTTACCAATAAATAAACAATAAATTATCTCATTTAAGCATTTATTACGAAAATACAAACACACTTACACAATATACTTATCATAATAAAAATTATTTTTTAAAGTAAAACGTACAATTTTCAAACTGACCGAAAAATTCCACTTTTCCATACCCCACCGCAGTTGCTGTGTTACTTGAAGTAATACTGTTCCCAACTACAAAGGAAGCATTAGCCCATTTGGAGCTTTCACTATCATCCACGTACCCTCTTGCTACCGAAGAACTCTTTCTTTCCTCCTAACCTCATTAAACTCTCGGAACTACCTCTCGCATCAGAATGAATTGTTGCCACTGTACGTCTTAAACAATGACCTGTGTACGCCTTAGCATCAGGTAAACCCAAATATGTAGCAATCTTAAAGGGTATATTTCCAAATGTATTTTTACCTATAGGCTGCACAGTACATCGTTCATTACGATAGCACAAAAAAACCTATCAATAGGTGCACTTTTAGGTCGCAAAGACACATAGTCCCGAAATAGATTTGTTGCGCACATTTCACTGTCATCAATAACCAAAAAGCTCCTTGCTTGCCCATTTTTACTTTGTGGAATGTCAATAAATATATGCTGACCCATATCACGTACATCGGAAAACTTCATTTTCACAAGCTCGTCTCTTCTTCAAGCTCCGAATTCAACTATCACTAATGCAACTTTATCTGCCAAATATTTTTCAGTCGGCGCTTCTTTCAAAAAAGTTATAACTTGTTCGCGAGTCAGAACCTTCTACTTTTTAGGCTGATAATTTCTCCCAAGTTGCTTTAGGAACTGTTGCAGAGAAGTCAACTTTTCATTACTTCTTATCTTCTTATGAACTATTAATTCCTTACGTAACATTAAAAACTTTGTCCAAAGGGAATTTGGAGAATATGACTCTGACAAATCTTGAAAATAAGCTATCAAAACGGTTTCGTCCACACGGTCCACGCTCTGTTCCGTCAGCCAGGCCTCAAAATGAAAATATTCTTTCTCGTAAATCCGCCTAGTTTTTTTTTTTGGCACAAGCGCATGCTCAGCTTTAGCAGCTTTCACTAAAATATCTTGGGGGAGATGGGTATTTTCCACTACTTCGGACATTTTTATGCCTCAATCTTAAAATTATTTTTTATGTGCTGCCTTATTGACAAATAATTTACAACCATTGTTACCACAATTACGTTTCGACAATTTTTTCAGGTAAATGCAAGTACTTGATTTGGTTTAAACTAATACATTCAAAATTCATTCAAATTTTTCTCATATAAAGAATATTTAGTCGGACATTAAACATTGAAGGCAGCACGGGTATTAAGGATAATAACGCGTTCGGTCAACGTATATCCCTCGGGCCAAAGGCCCTCGGGAAACACACCATCGACCTCAAGCGTTATTATCCTTATAATACCCTTGATACCTTAAAAAATAAATAACTTTAACAAGAACTGATTAATAAAAGAGTCAATTTAAGTTTAAATATTTTTTTATATGTATGTTAAAAAGTGATATTGTTTTTATTTTTTTGTAATTCTTATTGCTAGATTATTAATTATTATACATTTTTATTCCGTTATGGAGTACTAATCTCATTTCAAAATTACTCTTAATTTGAATGGTTTCTAATTAAACTGTTTGTTTAGTATTATACCCATGTAAGTTACTAATATTTTTAAGTATGATATTTGATTTTTTTCTTTTAATTTTAGGAAATAAATGTTTATAATTTATATATGAAATTTATGATTAATATCAAAATAATTATTTGGTGTGTAGAAATTAATTGTTGATTTAAGATATGGTAATTTATGAATACATTTAATAATTTTATTTTAAAGTCTTTTTAAAGGTGTAATTATTTTTAAGTTTGCTGAAACCCATATTGAGATTAAATATTGCAATTTTGAGTGTACTAAACTATAATAAATAATTTTTAACAATTTTAAGGGTATATCATTTCGAATCTTGAACAAAACTATTAAAGGTGACAGATAATTTCGAAGATATTCTATGTTTTCTATAAATGAAATTTTCATCAACATATAATCCTGAACATTTTATGGTATTAGAATAATTTATTTTTTTCAATGATATATAAGGCATCTTATCTCTTATTTCTTATTTGTTGTTTGCTAATAATCATGAATGACGATTTATTTAAATTTATTAAATTGTATCCAATCAGATATAATTTTTAAATAATTTTTATATTGTATTTAATATTGTTCTAAATTTTACTGATAGTATAAGCAAAAATATCAATCCAAAAAACTTCTGCAACCACAAAATAAAATTACACAAGGCAAAACAACAAAATTAATACACACGACAAACGGAGTTCTTCTCTGGTCCAAAGCACAGTTTATTAATCTAAAGGGGGTTATGACATCCGCCATATTGAAAAACTCTTGTGTGACGTCAAGAAGGGTCCATTTCGGCCATGTTGGATTTTATGCCGGACAGTGGCGTAGAATTGAGGTGGAAACGAAAAACTGCTTTTATACCGACGAACAAAATTTATATTTCAAAAATATAAATGTAATTCAATTAAGACGATGGCGTACCTTTTCAATGGTATCTACTACATTAAATATTTTAAAAAATGAGAAAAAAATTAAAATGTAGAAAAAACTGATGATTGCTAATTTGTTATAATTATGAGTACTTACTCTATTTTTAAACACACGATATTGAATTATTAACACCTTTTATTCTTTAATAATACCAACCTATATTACGACGTTTATAAAATTTTATGAGCAAGTAAAGAAGTTTGGGGACTTTAATTATTTTTTTATCTTGGTACAGTCCGCGAAGGCTGAGGTCTAGTATGAACGCCCTGTGGGTGGCTGAAGTGTGGTAAGAGGGAGTTTATTCACAAGACACTTAAATTCTGCAGGTAGCAGGTTCCATAGTCTTGACTCTAGGGATGAAGGAACGAAGAAAGCGGGAAGTTCGGGGCTTCTCTAGCTAAACTGTTAAAAGATGCATAAAAGTTGCACTACGTGTTGCTCTGTTGGGAGCTGCCAGAAAAGGAATTATACAGGCCAACTCGTCTAAGCAGAAGCCATGAAAATACCTATAGAAGAAAGACAGAAAGGAAGCTTTTCTATAAGTGCAGGATCAGAAATGGGCTTTTACAAGCTATTTTGAAGATCTTTGTAAGATTACAAAATATTCAACTCCAAATTAGAGACTGGAAGCCATAGAAAAATTAACTTTTTTTTAGAAATTTATGACGGTGTTTTTGTATTACTTCATAAATATATAAACTTGTCTATTAATAATTAATTTATTTTATTTTAAAAACTAATTATATTACTTTTAAAAACTAGTTATTTATTTACTTACGCACCATACAGCATCTTGATATTGCAGAATAATAGCAAAATTTTCCACTTTTGCAATAAAATGAATTATTTTATGTAAAAAATGTGAATAGAGGTTTATTGCTAAAAAACTAAACTTTATTTTTTTCCCAACTATAACACTACAATACATTTACAATTGCAACAATTAAATAAAATACACCTGAAATTTTTACATTTTGAAATTGATATGGAAGAAAAGAACACAGTACTTAGTGGTATTATTTAATAATATTTTGTGGTATACTACATTTCATATTTTAAAACATACAAATCATTTAAGCATTAAAATCCTACTTAATACAAACACAAAAATTTTATTTATAGTTTGTTGGCAGCTTTTGCAAGATAAAACAAAGAATTAGATCTCGTGTTCTTATTTGGTACTCGAAAGTTTAACTTACTTACAAGTTCTTCGCAGTCCACTTCATACTACACAATCTAAATAAAAACTTCTTCAGTGCAAGGTAGGTTTACATCAGTTAATTTTAAACTTGTAAAAGGCAAATCTAAAAAATATAAATTATATTTTAAAACATGTCTTTTTCAACATAATATACCAAGTAATTGGTAGATAAGTATCCAAAAAAAAATTAAATACAATTAAAGAATGTAACTAGCCGCAAACTTAATAAATGTACAAAATAATGGGAAAAAATATTAAATACACATTCTGAAGGTACATTAATGCATATACCTAAAGTTGATCAGTTCTAGGTATAAACAAGTCAATATTAACTATTTACTTTCTTGACAACAAATAACTATAATTAAAATCACACAAAAATTTCAATTTACTTACTAATAACTGTGTAACTACATTCAGATTTGTGAAGAGTCACTGGTTGACTTAAAAACCGTGTTTGTGTTATCTGAGGTGTAATAATGCAAACTGAATGGAACTGCTACAATATCATAATCACCGCTTTTGCAATTTTTCTGGAAGACATATAAAAATCGTCTTTTTAACATGCTCCGAGCAAATAACAGAATTCTTATGGAAAACACAACTTTTTGGTCTATTGCACACTAAGGACTAATTAAAACTACACGACTAAACACTACCAAAAACAATATAGTAAAAACAGTCAAAACCAATAAAATATCAACTATGTACACAAATATTTTCAACTGTAAAAATAACCTCATATAAAAACTTCGACTTGTGCACGACTCTGTCCACAGCTGAGAATGCTAGTAACTTTTGGAGTTACCCGACAGGGCCGCCAACATAAGCGACCCTTTTCACACCCTCACGTCTTGGACTTTTGCTATCCCCATTCTCGACGATGTCATAACCCCTTTAGATTAATAGACTCTGGTCCAAAGTATAAAGTGTTGCCCACCTATTCACTGATTGTTTACAAAATTTCGTGAAATTTTGTTACTGCAGAATCATAAAGGTACCTTAATGACAGTTATTTTCACAGTGGGTCGGACATTTTTTGATCAAATACGCCATAGTATTACGTTTCCATTAACTTTTAACCTTAACTACACAGGTAAATCTCGCAATAGACTTTTGAGTTATATAAATTGTGTAATGTTTAAATTAAAAGTTTGTTTTCTTCTTTTTAGGATTTGTAAATAAAAACTTGTTTTTAAAAACGTTTTTTTTTACTATTAATTTATTTACTTGTCCCCTGTAGCAATATACTGACGGAATGTGCTAATGAAAGGTTGCAACGCAAAAAATGATTTCTGAAGAAAGAGGAACGCATAAAGCAGATGATGAATTTGCAACCGGTTTTGGTAATTACAGTTAAAATTTTTTCGGGACTAAAAAGAGAATGATGGTATTGTTAATGGTAATTTTCGACGATGAATAAAGGTCAAATCATAAACTTGACATTTCGTTCGCTCTGCTGATGCAGTTCCCTTTTGCAGGGTAGACTTATGGCGTTTAATACAATCATTAATTAACACAGTCACCGCAATAAATTGTCATATACTTCATAAAGAACCTGCGTAAGAACTAGTGGTGCCTCTTTTGTTGGTTTTGTAAGTTCGTACGTGATGACGAGCTGTTTATAAATATGCATTTCAATACGGACTCACGAATCATGTAATTTTTTGTATTAATTATTTCTTTGTAATCTTTACAAATTTAATAAATGAATATAATACAATAACTTAGTGAAACAATGAAAATTATTAAGAAAGTTATAATTAAGTGATTATGATACAGTAAAACTGAGTCAAATATAAAATTTAATTCGTTTCCATTAAAACCTCATTTAATAGAACGTCGATAAAAGTGGATAAATGCATTGAGTCGTATTAAGTAAGAGTGTAGGTATGGGTTGACGATAAATATACAATGTGTCCATAATACATGGAATAAATTCATATAAAAAAGTCCATATAAACTTTTTTTTGTAAGTCTCCTTTTCGGAGATATTGATTCCAATAAAATCAAATTTTTTAAACATAATTATTAAACCCCCAAATTTATTTTAATAAGATGTTATACCAAGTAATACTATTCAAATTACTATCAAAGGAAGTGTTTTGAATTACTTACAGCTGCAGGGACGGACTAGCTGTGATACTAACTTTTTTACGCCCTGTATTGATAAGAACTTTCACGTCCTGGACACAACATATATTAAATTTGTCTTTCGTCTTTTATTTTTTCTTATTTCATCCACCATATTGATCACTGGATTCGCCATCTTGAATGTTCAAAATCTGACTTCAGGCAAAGATAATACTACTACGGATAAGATGAACCATTCAATGCTATATTTTTGATACCCCTAATGGACTTTGGCTAACGCGAGCCGACGTCCATCGAGAGATTTTCACGCTATCCTTGAACGAAAGTTAAACAGTGTTGCCGGCAGGCCTTTACTATTGGCGTGATGAAACGCAACTAGAAAATACACAATTCGTTTAGCCGCCCGCTTTCGCTACTTCGTGTTTCGAAAAAGGTACAAGCGACATACATTGATAATGTCGCACATGGTTTCGTACCTCGATTCGCTGGGGCAGGGGTTACCGACTTAATTTAATTCGCATTTACGGAAGCATTGATATCTCCGAACTGATTCAAAACGCCCCATTTAAATGAACCATCTATTCGTAGTAGTATTATCTTTGCTTCAGGTTTGTAGTCAGCGACCAAAAATTATCCCTCCAGCAAATTCAGGCAAGATCAGCGAAGATTTAAAAATAGTGATTTTTAGTCCATTTTTTGCGGGCATTTTTACATAAAAATGAACGAAAAAAAATTTTTTCATCTAAATATATTTTAGTTTTTCCCATTTAATTTTCACTAGCAGTTTTTTAAGGTTAAAAAAATTATGACGCGATGGCGGAATTACTACGGAAAAGCATATGTTTCATGAAAAGTATACCCAACTTTGTTTTTAAGTGACTGTGAACACTTAAGATATATTCAAAACGTCTTATTTAGTATTCAGACGGTACAAAAGAAGCGTAGTTACGTAGCAAAAGACGTTCTTCCGGTAAAAACATAATTCATAAGTTGAATTAAACATGATTTATATTATTTAATCAATGTAAAAGTAAAAAAGACGTTTTAAAAACAAAAGAAGCTTAAATCTTTATAAAAAACAGTTATTTTTATCTGGGGTTCTTGACCTTCAAGAAACATATTTATTTAATTAATATAGTTATATTTTTATTCAGATTAATTTAGGAGGTTTTTAGATATGTTTCCTTCTTAATAAAAAACATGTCAAGACGTAGTAAAAATTGATAAGCTTTTGACCTGCTATCTTAAATACACATCGCTTTAAGTTTAGATATTGTTGTTGTTGTCTCAATTCAATAAAAACGCAGCCACACAAAAAAAGAGTGAAGAAAGAGTGATCAGAAGCTTCCTAACGTCAAAAAGCAGGTCTAAAATGCCAAAAATCCACGAAAAAATAGTAGTAAAAATGCAAAATTTGTTTTTAAAATTTCCGAATGGATATTATTTATTAATTTAAAAAAAGACAATTAGTCCAGTAAATGAAGGGACAAAGCTGTAAATAAATCTGTACAGTTTCCCTTGTGGCGCAATTCTTAGGTCTTCGAGGATGCTTTCGAGCGAAAAAAAGTTTATCAACATTAACAGGTGGAAAAGGACTAAAAAAGGCCCCTTAAGGCCCGAAAAATGAGTTTCCCGCTAATATCTGCCAAAATATGCGAATTGGAGAATTTTGTTGAAGATCGCTTTGTAGCCTACAAAAATGATCCTTATAATTTTTTTTGAAAAATCGATAGTTTTCGAGATAACGGGACTCAAAAGTCCCCTCATTTCATCTGCCGCTATCTTCATGGATTCACTTATAAGCGGGCGGACAAACTGTTCCATTACTCGGGCAATTATGTATATTTTTTATTATTCAAAATTCATCAGAATGGAAAAACCCTTACTCATCGGTCCATTGTGATTTTTCTAGAATCTTAAAAAAGGGGTCAAAGTTTTTTTTTCACAATATTTCGGGAGTATCTCATTAATTTATTGATATATTTTTTAAAAAATATTTACATTTTTTTTATAATAAACCTTAGCAAGTGTTCAATGATCCCAGAAAATTTCCTTTACCATTTTTCTTGCGTTTTGATAAAAAATTGTTTTGCCCATCTGAATTTTTTAGCCTACTACCACATCTAGTGATGAGCGAGACCGGTCTTGGTCTTGCGGTCTTGGTCTTGGTCTTGCAGCAAGACCAAGACCGCTTTTTCGCTTGCAAGACCAAGACCAAGACCGGGGTATGCAAGACCAAGACCGAGGAGTGCAAGACTACGCAAGACCAAGACCGACCTGCAAGACTCTTGCACTTCTGCGACTTTTTATTATTATTATAAAATTTAATTTTTATATTTAATATTCAGAGATACTTTATACAGACATGACAAAAAATGTGTCAAGACCTGCTAAAAAACGCGATTATTTAATAGGTAACAAGTTTCTCTAATTGAATAATAATTAAATTATTCACTTTCTTCTTTTATACAGTGTTCTTACAACAATAACGAGTAAATTCAATAACATGTTTCAAAAATAATAAGATTTTAACTCACTATCCGACAAAGCTCTATATCTCCGAAATCATTTACGACAGAGAAAAATAGAGGTACAAAAGTTATAGAAGCTGAAAATTACTTTCATATTCTTAATGTATTTTTTTAATTAGCTATCTAGTGATGCTACTTACAGGGTGGATTTCCACAATACAGAAAAACATAATTTTTATTCCACACTAAGAAGTAACACAATTAGATTGCTTCTTAAAACTAAAATATAATTGTAAAAGAGATTGATTAATAAAAAATTTAATTATCATGTCATATAGAAATATTTTTTATATAAATGAATTTTTAATATCACTTCAGGCTTGGACGGAAAATAAGATTTAAAAACCATCTACATTGATATTGTTCCTTTATGAGAGTTGAACAATTTTCAGTATAATATACAGGATGGTGATTTTTTTAATGGATTTATTGCCATATTTTTTTAATTTTAGGTTAAATGCTAAAAAAGGGGTTTTTTTAAGTGACAGTGGATTTTTGGAAAAAAATTAAAATAGAAAATAGTTTCACATTTTACGCCCTTTTTTGCTATAATTTTTGTATGTTCAGTTTTTCACCATCATGAACGGCTTCGGAGATATCGAGCTTTGTCACACTATTGAGCCACCTTGTATATGCAGAATGTTTATAAAGTATTTTTATACGACTGCTTTAGAAAATGGGGTTTTGCACACGCTAAACAAGCTTTGAAAATTGTATTTTGCGCACAATGTGTGCAAGGAAAATATGTTTTTTTTGCACACGGTTCTGTCTTTCATTATGATTTATTTTGTCATTTACGTTTGACATAAGCGTGTGAAAACTTTTCACATGGCATATGAAAAATTTTCACACAGTCCTGTCAAAAGATAAAAGATTAAAAATAATAAAAATCGCATATTAATCCTTATTTTCTGCAGTCGTAGAAAAAGTATCGTGTGCAACACGTTTGAAACTGACTCTGTGTACACTCGTATGACTTGTAGCACTCGCCTACGGCTCGTGCACAAACCTCATACTCGTGTGCAAAGAGTCTTTTTCAAAACTTGTTGCACAATATACTATTGTGCCAACTTTGTATGGCAAATTTTTGACTTATTTAAAGATAAAAAGTTTATATGAACTGAAAATATTTTCGAATAACTTTTTTTTTGAAGCAGAAACCAATAGAATCATTTTAACGGAAATTTCCCATCTGGTTGAAATTAAAAGTTTTTTTTCTGCTCATACAGTACACAGATACACCAAATGTATAAAAGCAGGTTGAGTCTTAATTTAACCAGAAATGGAGCGCTATAAATAAATAAACCCCTACATTTAAAATATGCTTTTTAATTAAGTAATTCAAAAGTACGTGTAAGATAAAATAGGTATATTTTAATATTTTAATCTTTCTGGATTTTTAAGTATTAAAAAATATATTTTATTAAATATTACTCACTTTAAATTATTACTACCAAAAAAAAAGCAAGACCAGCAAAGACTCTTACAGCAAGACCAAGACCAAGACCAAGACCGGGTGGTGCAAGATCAAGACCAAGAACAAGACCTTCCTTTGGCTTGCAAGACCAAGACCAAGACCAGGCTTGCAAGACCAAGACCAAGACCAAGACTAGCCCGGTCTTGTTCTTGGTCTTGCTTTGCTCATCACTAACCACATCCATCCAGTGTGGAATGTTATGGATTTTCGACGGCCGTTTATGCGAAAAATATTGGTGTTGCGAAAAAAATTGTAAAGACGGATTTTATGGATTTCGAGGTGATCTTTATTTTTTGTCTAAACAAAAATTCTCCAATTCGCATATTTTGGCGGAGATTCGCGGAAAGCTCATTTTTGGGACTTGGGCTGGCCATTTTCAGCGGGTTCCCACGTCGGCATCGTGATAAACTTTTTCTCGCTCGAAAGCGTTCGCGAAGACCTAAAAATTGCGCCACAAATGAAAACTGATCAGATTTATTTATAGCTGTGGGTACTTTTAGGTCTTCAGTTGCTGGACTAAATGAAAAATAAAAATCTACCATCAAACTTAAAGTGACACGGAAAGTTTTAACCTTAAAATCAACATTAGAAATCATAATTTTCCAAAAATCTACATATTTATGCCAAATTTGGTGTGAGTGAGTTTTGGGGGTCGCTCATCACGAATGCAAAATTCAAGATGGCGGGTTCAATATGGCGGACCAAATATCCAAAATACGCCAGATTCAGTACAAAAGTACATTGAGGGTCGCTGATCACAAATTCGGGGCCAGATTCGCGAAACTCAAAATGGCGAATTTAATACGGACGACTGATCACTGCCAACCATTAAGATAGTGGTAAAAGTGGAACCGTTGTCCCGCCAAACTTCTTTTTCTTCTCTTCTGGGAGCCTTCTTTATTTACTACCCGAGGCAACGCACCTTCTTGGGCTTTTTGGAACATGAATTTGAATTTAATCGTTCAACAAAACTTAAACGATTAAAATTAAAACTTATGATCTTACAGTAATTTTTTAATTATCTAAAATCAATTAAATCTAGCCCGACCAACAAAAAATAAATATGTAATTCTAAGAAACATTTAGGATCATCATATCTGACTGCTTGGCAGAAATTTAAAACTTTTTAATAGGTTTTCTCATACAGAAATATAAAACAGGTTATTCAATTGATGTTTTACCAAATTTACCGATATTATGGACTTTAATTTATGTTTTCATCAAATATTTAATGGTAAATACTTGTTTTTGTTAATGGTTCTTTATTTTTAGATACAAACCTATTATAGATGCCTATTTGTAAATTGGTTATTACCATCAGTTGCCAGGAATACCGTCAAATACCAACCTTATTATTATTATGCATATTTTTTTAAAAATTGCCAATTCTTCTTCTTCTTCTTCTTTCCTGGGTATATACCAGAGGCAGCGCAGCCTCTTGAGCATTTTGTGTCTAATCTCCCATTAGTCTTATTCCTTCTACAAGTCTGTATAATCCTGAGACTAGTTGG
>JAHBCN010001708.1:109345-139809 GCA_019359885.1 Listronotus oregonensis | reverse complement strand
GAAAGTGCAAGTGCTTTCTCGCGGTAAATATTTAATATAAGAGTTTATAAAAACGAAAAATATTAGGAGATAGGAGAATGTTTAAGAATAAGGACACGTTACAAACTTCGATTGTGCTATTTACAAAAAAAATAATAAAAAAAATCATGATTTTTTTTTAAAAATCGCGATTTTTGATTTTTTTTTTAAATCATGATTTTTTACAACCCTGGTTGTATCTCTTGTGTATTTGTTTCGGTTAAAAAGGTTTGACACCTTAGACAGGTGTAGTAGCCCTTTTACTGTTCTTTTCTGGTCTCCAGCCTCCTGGTGGTTAGTGTCCACCATGTTTTGATTTGTTCTCCAGTATGTAAGTGTAGGGCACTCATATATGAAGTGAGAGGCTGTCTCTTCCTCTTCGTCACATAGTCTGCAAATGGGTTCTTCTCTATAGATGCCCATAGTGTGCATATGTTTTCTTAGGGAAAACTGTTACAACTATTAGTTTTTATTTGCTTGGTTAATTTATTTCATTTAAAAGGAAAACAGAAAATCTATTAATCTTACCAATTTTTATTTATCTTTAATACTGGTCCTAGGTATCAAGGTAATCAAAATTTCTAAAATTCCAATTATTATCAAGGCTAAATCAATATTATTAGACATATAGATATAAATATTACAACCAGTGGTGGCCCTGAGATTTTCAAAAATTTTCATTTTGAAATTTGTGAAAAAAGTTGATTTTTTTTCTAGGGTGTTCCTTCCTTCCCCCTCCCTGCCCGTAAAATGTCTAACTTTCAAAAGCGATTTCTCTATTTGTATTTTTTTTCGTAAATTTGTTTAAAATTTATCGTCAAATTTTAAAAAAATATCTGTTTTTCTAAGAAGCATAGCTAGTTGAAATTTTTTTGCCTAACAATTTTCTTAGGCATATTTTCTAAGCAATTTTTCAAAAACCATTTTTTCAAAAAATATCAATAAATTTATAAGATCCTTTCAAAATACAAAATATTGGGAAAAAAATTTTGACCGCTTTTCTTAATATTCTAAAAAAATCAGACTGCACCCAAACTCATGTGCAATGATAGGTACGGGTTTTTCCATTTCGATGAACTTTAAATGATTAAAAAATGAACATTATTGCCCGAATAATGGAACAATTCGTCCGCGAGCTTATAAGTGAATCCATGAAGATAGCGGCATTCTAGCGGTAGAGCGGCAGCTGAAATGAAGGAACTTTTGGATTCCGGTATCTCGAAACTATCCATTTTTCGAAAAAAAAGTATAAGAACCGTTTTTGTGTAGATTAGAAGGCGGTCTTTATTTTTTGTTTAAACAAAAATTATTTAATTCCCACCTGTTAATGTTGATAAACTTTTTTTTTCTCAAAAGCATTCCCGAAGATCTAAAAATTGCGCCACAAGGGAAAACTGTACAGGGTGTCCCAAACTGGACGCGTTCTTATGGGAACAACCCTTATTTGAAGGAATAGAAAAAATTGACCAAGGTGTCCGGAGCTCAAATTTAATGAGAAAACTACTGGCGCTAACAAAACTTTGCTATCTCTAATCGTTTGGCAACTAGAAGGCGTTTCTCGAATTTTGTCGATTTTTTAAATGCCCCATAACTTTCTTATTAATAAAGATAATTAATTTTGATAAAAACTTTCTTAAGGCACTTTTTTTCGTAGAATTTATTGCGATAGGCAGGTTTTTTACAGGGCGTTTAGATTTTCGTGCACCACCCCAAAATCATTTTTTTATATGGACCACCCTATATATTATAAGATTTTTGAAAAGCTGGTAAAATTTCCTAAATTTTGATGTATCACTTGTTATGTTTATCTTAAAAACCATTAGCAGTATTACGATTTAAAAATTAAAATAATGTGCCTACAGAAATCAACATTGCCATGACTAGTAAAATGACATAGGATGCTAACATGTTATGATTAAAACAACAGATCTAAAGTTTAATGATAAGATTACTCATAGTTAATATATTAAATTAATAATTATCTAAAACACAAACGACAACAACAACAAACCAACAATATTAACAAAAAAACATAACTCTACCTAATCCTAATATAAAATGTTATGGAATTTAATTAACGATAATAAATAAACAAAAATAAAGTAAAAATATGTTAACAAATGTTCAAATTGTCTCCCATTTTGTTGTACGCAAATTCTATATCTTTTTTTAACAGCATTGACTGCATTAATAAGTTCTATATTTTAAACTCGGTTAAACGCACCTCGCAACGCCCTTTCTAATTCTTCCCGGCAATTAAAATTATTGTTTTTATAAGTAAGGTCTCTAATTCTACCCCAAAGAAAAAAAGCTAAGGGAGTCAGGTCCGGTGACCTGGTAGGTCATAGTATGGGCCCTTGATTTCCCATCCAATTTTCACGAAACTGAACATTAAGGTAATCGTTTATGGTCCTTGCTCAATACGCAGGGGCACCATTATGCTGGAAGAAGACTCTGGGTATCAGATTTATGGGAATATCTTTCAAGAATGGTTCAACCTGGTCCCTTAAAATATCCAAATATTGTCTAGAATTCAGCTGTTCATCATAAATGTCGGGTCCAATGTCCTCTAAAAATTCCCACCCACACATTGAAGCTAAATCTTCCTTGTTGTCTGTTTTGGACAGTCGCATGGGGATTTTCTTGGGACGAAGTGTAATCATTAAATCGATTAAATATGCCCGCACTACTAATCGAAGCCTCGTCAGACCAAATACGATTTAAAGCAAAATTTGGTTCATTTTGTATTTTATTTAAAAACCACTTACAAAAATGAGTCCTTCGATCAAAATCCCTAGGGAGAAGATGATGGATTTTGCGGGTTCGATAAGGCTTACGTTTTTTTTTCCAAATCCTGTGGTTTTTGCTTCTGGATACGCCAGTCTCTGCTTCAAGTTTTCTTGTGGAAGTTATTCCATTATTTTCATATAAAGTGCCCAATACGGTTAGAGTTTTTACTTTATTTTCGTTTTGAATTTCTTGATTTTGAGCATAATTTGCTCTGGGTTTGTTAAAAGAGCCAAAATTTTGAAGATTATGGGCAAGTCTAGCAAATACATTCCTGGATGGTTGCTGCTGTTCGGGATATCTTTGAAAATACGAGTTTCTTGCCGCCTGGGCATTTTTATTGTTTTCTATGTAACATTCAAGCATGTTGAACTTTTTAAAATCTCCATACATTTTTTAATACTTTTCAAAAACCTTTCTTAAAAACTTATTTCAATTACTTTTTTTCTACTAAAAATACCAAAATATTTAACAATATCAAGTACCACTGTCAATTCTCAACTATTCAGAACCTGTTAAAATATTAAAACAAAAAAATCATATGCACGGCCTACTGCTTTTTTACTTAGCAACGTTAAATAAAATATGTGGCTTTAATCATAACATGTTAGCATCCTATGTCATTTTATTAGTCATGGCAATGTTGATTTCTGTGGGCACATTATTTTAATTTTTAAATCGTAATACTGCTAATGGTTTTTAAGAGAAACATAACAACTAATACATCAAAATTTAGGAAATTTTACCAGCTTTTTAAAAATCTTATAATATATTATGGGAATATCTTCCAAGAATGGTTCAACCTGGTCTCTTAAAATATCCAAATATTGTCTAGAATTCAGCGGATCATCATAAATGTAGGGTCCAATGAATTGTCCTCTAAAAATTCCCACCCACACATATAATAAAATTGATTTTGGGGTGGTGCACGAAAATTTTAACGCCCTATGAAGAATCTGCCTATCGCAATGAATTCTACGAAAAAAAGTGCCTTAAGAAAGTTTTTATCAAAATTAATTATCTTTATTAATAAGAAAGTTATGGGGCATTTAAAAAATCGACGAAATTCGAGAAACGCCCTCTAGTGGCCAAACGATAAGAGATAGCAAAGTTTTGTTAGCGCCAGTAGTTTTCTCAATAAATTTGAGCTCCGGACACCTTGGTTAATTTTTTTCTATCCCTTCAAATAAGGGTTGTTCCCATAAGAACGCGTCCAGTTTGGGACACCCTGTACATATTTATTTACAGCTTTGTCCCTTCTTTATTGGACTATACACGAACACCCATGTTCTCACAGTTATTTTGATTTGATGATTTTTGATTTGATTTGTAAGAATGCGCATTAAGGATGTTTGAAAGCAAATCGGGGACATTTAAAAACGTTTTATAATAAGATAAAAACAAAATAAACAAAGAATTTTATTAAATGAGGTAATTTGTATTGAGAAATACCTATTGCCAAGTAAGGTGAACTGGTATCAATAAAAAACTAAATATTTTAAATTCCGAGGTTGTTCACCTGAATATTTAAGATGTAATTTCAGTGATGTATTTCTAAAAAATACCGTAATCAAGTGATACTATAAATATTCATGGAACTGGATGGTAAATAACAATAAGGGAATATTAATTGTCCTTGATTTGTGTTTAATATGAGCTGTTAATAGCTGAATTTGAATACTTTCAATCTTTTCCCATTGTTTATTCTATGTCGTTTAATAGGTTTTGTCGTTCGAAATAAAAATCATGAAATTTTTAACTTTTTAGAGACATTTTTTTTTAATTGACAATCGTATTTTTTAGCAAGCAAAAATGTTTATAAAGAATAATTTTTGGCCCGTTCCTCTTGTCTATCACATATTTAGACCTACTATATATTACACAAAAGGTTTCAGCGTATTTTCCCACCTATCATAACTTCGTTATCGTTTCACCTTAAGGTATGAGAATTGGTATGCAAATTCATATATAATGTAAAAACTCTGCAACGGGAGTTGTCTCATCTCATCAAAAATAGTAAAAATTTTAAATGTCTTGTTTTAAAAACAAGTAACAATACAGTAGCAATGTAGTACATCAGAAAAATAGTGAGAAAATAGTGAGGAGTGAAAGATAATGGCAGAGAGAGGGTTTCAATTTATGGAGACGAAAGTGGTACCAATGCGGCAGTTGTGTTAAATAGTTAAATACTCTTGTAGACCTAATATCAATGTATTTTGATTATACGCAATGTAAAGGCCAACAATTAAAATGCAGGAAGATGCAACGCTGTCCCCTTTCTAAGTACTCTTAGTTAAGTTGTATTAAAAATGTAATGGTGAAAGCAATACAATTCTAAGTTGCACTTAAATTTAAGAACTTCTCAGTAAAGATCTACTTAAGACAATAAAAATGAAACAAAGAAACTAGCAATGCCATTTCTCATCTAACTACAAAACATATGGTTCGGTTATAAGTCTAGTGTCTGCTTTTTGCACTCCACACAACGAATTTTTGGATAGAAATAAAGTAAACAAAACTTGTTTGGCAGTAATATATTCAGGGGGGCAAGGCGGGATAGTTCTTGTAAACACACTGCACCGGCAACATTGATTAAACACACTGAATAACATCACTCCGGAAAAACTAACTTTTTTAATTTTTTATGACATTGCACCAAAAATCACATTTTTATAAATCGATGATTCTTTATTGTTAAAAATTATTTTTAAAGCCAAAAAACTATTTTTGTTTATTATCTGAAGGGACAGATAGATATGTCTTTACTTTAGATGTTCAATTCGATTGCTGTTGATCAAGTCAGTTTACAAAACGTGTTATTAACTAATACAACCTACCAGAAAGAGATAAAATGACATCCACGTGCCGTACAACACCTGATTTAATATAATTTTCTATTAAACAAATACAGCAGCTGTCCAAATCAACCTTGTTGCCGGTGCAATCGGATCTTGTCATATCAATAAAAATGTTTATATTTAAATCGTTGTTGCCTATATTAATACAACAAGCAATATGTTTGAATAATTTTATTACATTTTCAAGATAATTTTCTCATGTTGATTTTTGAGATCTGGCAATTTGTTTACGTTCTTTCCAAAACAAAAACAAATAGATCACTATACGAATCAACCTGCCTACAAACTGACGTTGCGTTAATTCCAGACCTTGAGTTCATTGACTCCACACGTAGACGAAGATGAAGACGCACGTATACCAATATAAAATAGTCTTAGGGGAAACCCCAGTAAAAATTTAATAGGTTTATCTTTATACTTTTATACACAATAAATACAACCTTGTTTTCTTTGTTTCAGATTACTGTTCTGGATAAATATTACAAACCCATCGGCAATGAGCTAATAAATCAACCCTTCACTGAACTACCGGATCAGACCTATCTAACAAGTTGATTGAAAGTAATTATGGACCCAATATTGACAAACGCTACAACCATGGCCGAAAACGATAACCTCATCGTAGCTAAAGTAATAGCTATGACTGTCCTTGGATTATCTTCCTTCCTTCTTGGACTTCTACCTCTCAAACTAGCAAAACTTACTTCCCTTAAATCCATAGATGGCGACAAGAACCTCCTTCTGTCCCTTCTTCTGTGTTTCGGCGGCGGGGTTCTTCTATTTACCACTTTTCTTCATCTCCAACCAGAAGTGAGAGAATTCTTCAGCAGTCTGGAAAACCAAAACAAGATTCCCGATCTTGGGCTCAAAGGAATCCCCCTATCGGAGATAGTCTTTTGCCTTGGATTCTTTTTTGTATACTTAATTGAGGAAGTGGTTCATTTGTTACTGGATCGGAAGGTGCACAGTGAAGCTTTGCATCGGTAAGTAATTGCTATGTTATAACCATACATCAGTGGTGTAGTAAGGATAGGGCACAAGGGGGCCGAGCTCCCTTCTTTAAGACTAGCGAAATTTAATCAATCAAGTATTAACTTATAGAAATTATACTTTTATCTTATTGTTAGTTTGGTTTATAGCACCCTTTATAATTTTACTACAACAATATTAGAAAACTGCCAAACTGCCGGCCTAAAAAAAACCCTAACTCTAACTTATTTATTAATTTATTTATTTATTTATTTATTAATAAACGGAAACCCCATTGAAGAATTACAAATACAGATTTAAAAAAAATCTAAAACAAAAAAAAGTTTATATTCAGCAAATTTACAAATGGATAAATTCTGAGCATAAATAAATCAATAAAAAATACTATGACAATCTCCAAACATAAATTAACAAAATAATAAAATATTAACAATACTAACAATTTAAACCTTTAATAAATTAAAACAGCCCAAATATATTTTTCTTAAATATATTTAGTGAGCCCACAAAAGGGTCCAGAGATGGATGGTCATTTAAGTATTTTAAGGTTCTGGTCATAGGACCATATTTCCCATAATTGGTGGCATGATATTTAACTTAAAAAAATGTCATTTCTTCTTAACAAGCGATCAGGTACTTTTATAAAGATCTGCTCCAGCAATGCTGAACAATCAATATATCCATTCAACAATTTATAGACAAACAAGAGATCATTACCACTTCTTCTTTCTCTTAAGGTGTTTAAAGATAATTAATTATGTACATGTGCAAATCAAAACTGACAAAACCTTTCTGCACTCTTTCGATGTTGTCTATATGAACATTATAATATAGGGACCCTACTATGGATGCATACTCCAGTCGGGATCTCACTAGGGAGCAATAAAGAGTTTTCAAGGAAGACAAAGACAACTCTCGGGTCAGTCTAAAAATAAAGCTCATCAACATCAATGCCTTAGAAACAACCAAAGAATAATGATTCCGAAAAGTAAACTTATTATTAAGAATTGCCCCAAGATCCCTGACACAGTGACAGTTCCTGGCCCCCAATATGATAAGGAGTACTGATTCTCGTTCGATTTATTTAAAAACTAATGTAATTACATTTACTGGTGTTTAGTAATAGGTAGTTAACCCTGGACCATTGAACAAAACTGTCAAGGTCCATCTGCATTAGAGAACCATCATACTCAGACCTAACCACTCTATAAAGCTTCATAACATCCGCAAACAAAAGCAAGTTGCAGAACTTTAGATACTGACCTATGTCATTGACAAATAAGTTAAAAAAGGAGTGGGGCACAGTGTCTTCCCTGGGGGACTTCAGATGTAATCGTTATTGATTTGGAACAGACCCTCCAATCTTTACCCTTTGAGTACGTCCAATAAGCATGCTCTGGATCCATCTTAAGGACAACTCATCAAAACCAGTTGCTCTCAGCGTCGATAGAAGAAGCCGATGATTCACCCTATCGACCGCCTTGAAGAAATCCGTGTAGATAGCATCCATCTGATGCCCCTCTTCCAATACATTCAAAATTTCGTTCTCATACACAAACAAGTTAGTTGTAGTTGATCGGTCCCTAGCGAATCCATGTTGTTTTTTGACTATACAGCCTTTACAGGACCAAACGAGTTGATCGTAAATTAATGAATCCAGAAGCTTTGGGATAGCTGATTGTTTCGCAACTCCTTTATAATTACAAACATTCTCTCTATCCCCCGCCTTATAAATTGGAACAACATAACTCTCTTTCCAGACAGTTGGAAGCTCACCCTCTGCCAGAGACATGTTAAAAATATTAAATAAAGAAACGCATAAACTGTATACAAGATTGATCAGTGCATATTCTGGAATTCCATCCGGACCGCAATTTGTATTTTTAGGCAGAGCGACAATCTTATTAAAAACATCAGAAACATGTATATTTTTTAAAGTAACATCACATCTATTATTAATAATGTAATCAGGCACTTGTACGTTACCATCATAAATGTAAACAGTTTGAAAAAAATCTGCAAACAAATCTACTATGGATTGTTCATTATCTACCATTTTGTTATTAAAATACATGCAGTCCGGAAGAACAAAAGACTTTCTTTGCTCATTCACAAATCTCCAAAAGGTCTGTGGATTCTAAGAAACACTATCCTCTATCTCCTTCAAATACAATAAATAATCACGTTTTACTAACATCTATTAACATCTAGTACGTAAATCAGAGAACAAAAGATAAAGTTTCTCAGAACAGGATTGCATATAAGATTTATGAGCCAATTTTTTCCGAATTATAAGGTCTCTGACCTAAGAACTAAAAATAAAAAAAAAACTTGCACTTTAATTATGACATCTCAACTTCCCCCCTTTGGTCCAGCTAAGCTAAGGTTTTCAAACAATCTTAACTCACATATCGTGCAATCAGTGAAGTTGATATTAATTAGACCTTGTTATGATATTTTATCGATATATCTTGTCTTATTATTATTGATTAAATGTTGTTTAAAACAGTCTTGACCTGTTATAATTTAAATTGGTTTTGTTTATTTAAATTATTTTTTAGGGTACATTGCAGATTTTTAATATATTTTAAAATGTTTTATTTTCCCAAAATTTGCTCCAATATTGCTCTGTTCACTTCTTGTTAGATGTCTCTGTACTATTTGAACAATAAAAAATGTTTATTTCTTGAGTTCTTTTATTAAGAATGTATATAAGATACAAATTCTAGAAGCTAAAGCAAGCATTTTACATCAATTTTACGACAAATTTTGTTCCAGGTCTCTCTCAGTTCGTTGCAGCTCCCGAAAAACTGACAACATGACCATCCCCAGAGTCACACTTACAAAATTCGACGACGGCAACATCAGCTACATTTCCAACTCCAACAAAGAACTCCTCAATTCGCAAAGTACTATTAACTTTGAAAAACACGGACACAGCCATCACAGCCTGGACGAGTCCATCAAAAACTCTTTTAGTGGGTTCTTAGCGGTGCTAGCGTTAAGTTTTCACGCAGTGTTCGAAGGTCTAGCGGTGGGACTTGAGGGCAGTGTGCAAAAAGTGTGGTATTTGTTTATGGCGATAGCCACTCATAAGTTGGTGATAGCGTTTTGTGTGGGTATTGAATTGGTGACGTCGAAAACTAAGACTATGTTAGTGATACTGTATATTGGAACTTTTGCTGTAGTTACACCGTTAGGTAAGTTTATATCACAGGCCTTTAAAAAGAACTAGAGTAGTGACTTCCATAAGCAGAGCTGTCGCAATTATTTTTAAAAAGTAATTCAATTACAATCACCAATTACCAATTACTCTTCTAAGTAGTGGTAAATTACGATTACCAATCACTAGCATGTTGGTTTAAAGTAATTCAATTATCAATTAAGACTAAAAGTAATTTATTATTTCCAAATTAGAAATTAATTTCTAAGTAATTCAATTACTTTATAAGTAATCGAATTACTTTCTTAGTAATCAATTACCAATTACGTTTACATTATCCTATTAAATGATAATTCAAATATAACTACCATTTCAGAAAGTAATTGAATTAAATTAGTACAATTACTGAGAAGTAGTTAAATACGATTTTTTAATTATTTTAATCCAATTACCAACAGCTCTGTCCATCAGCGCTTGTGTTATAAAAGTGTTAAAGTCTGTCTCAAAGTATATCGTTATGGCTTTTGACGGACCATACCACAATAAACCTTTAACGATTTTATTACCTATTGTTATTGGGTAAACCCATTTGTTCATAAGGGCAGGGGTGGGCCAGGTATTACTTGAGTATTAACCATTAGGCATATAAATATTTTGGCTAATATTTTAGTGGCAGTGTTGAATAACCGTTTTTACTGTGCGTTTCGAAAAAGTTGTTTTACGAGAATATAACTATGTCGCGTCGAAATCATTTGTCATTAGATGCAAAACAGGTTGTGAAAAATGTGTATGAAACTTTAATCAGTAGAGGTCTAATTAAACAAGAAGCTTTAAAAGAAACCTGTCTACTTACAAAAACTCGAATATCATCGATACGGGATATTATTATTAGTGAAGAATTGAACAAAAGAAAAAAAAATTGTGATTTTCAATCTCACCGTAAAGACAATAGTGATCAGGACCTAATGAGAAGAAAAATATATTGTCTTTATAAAAGCGGAGTTATTCCTACCTTGGATAAATTGAAAAAAAAAGCTAGACAAAGACGAAACCAATATAAATATTATCCAAGCCACCCTCCATAGAGTTGTTTGTAAAATGGGATTGTAAGTAATGAAATCGCACAGATTACGCACTTTGAGATTTAATTACCTTCAAGAAATTAAAAGGTACAGGTTAGAAAACAGATCCATAATTCACCTTGATGAAACAGGGTTCGATACACACGACACAGAATCCAAAGAATGGGTTGATTCCAGTTGAAACTGTCAGACGAAAGGACCTTCAAATAAAGGAAAACGCATTACCATAATACACGATGGTTCAGAAGACGGATTTGTCCCAAACTGCTTCCTGGCTGTTGTCTGCAAAGAATATTAAGGATTCTAGCTTGGATTATCATGAGGATACAAGTGCAGAACTTTTTGAAAACTGGTTTTAAAATTACCTTTTAAAAAATATTCGATAAAACAGTGTTATTGTCATGGATAACGCAAGCTACCACAGCCGTCTGCTACACAAAGCACCAGCTTCATCAAGTTCAAAAACTGAAATCCAGGAATATTTGTTAGAAAATGATATTTATTTTGAATCCAGTTACAAAAAAACGCATCTCTTGGAAGTCCTGAATTTATATGCAATTAAAAAACAATATGTATGTGATAATTTGGCTGAACATGCTGGGCATACTGTCTTACGGCTTCCTCCGTATCACTGTATGTTTAACCCCATAGAGCATTTGTGGAACCGAGTAAAATCAAAGATCAGAGCAAAAAATGTTACGCCTACTTTAAGTCCCAGTGTTATAAATTTGATAAAGATGTAGTTACTAACATACCAGTTCAGAGCTGGAAAAATTCACTACAGCATATTATAAAAATTGAGGACTCTTACATTTCTCTCCAAAACAACATAAATCCTATTGTAATTAATTTCAATGATGACTCTGATAGTGAAACAGAATTAGATTTAGATATTTAAATTAAAAATGAAATTATGTATAGATATTGCAGTCATAAATTTATTAAAAATTTGCATGTATTTAATTTCTTAATGTAATTTTAAGATTATACTTACCTAAATAAACAATAAATTATAAATCTTTATATTATTAAAGTCCGTTCCTAATGTTCTGTCCTTTAATACCTACCGATCCGCAGTTTTATTGCTGTCGGCAGGTATAATCCATAAATGAAGGCAAGAGCTAACACGGTATACTTTGAGACAGACTATACACATGCCGAGCAAGTCTCATAAGTATATTTGGAAATAACTAGGACTTCTTGTGGTAACACTGAAAACTTTGAGGCATTTATTAACAGTCATCAAGTTTCATTTGGTCAATTTAGTTTTGTAAATAACGATGCGATGTGTTTTTATCTTGATGCCTGTTTATATTTTTGCAAAATTAATATCGCCAACCTAAATTTTGGTGTTGTAGGAATAGTTAAGAAAAAAATAGAAACAAAAGTTATCTCCTACTTTACATTAAAAAAAACTGTTTTTTTTTTACTTTTAGGAATCGGTATTGGAATCATTCTAAGCGACCTAGGAAGCGACCAAGAAGATATAACATGTGTGGTTCTTCAAGGGATGGCAGCTGGAACTCTCCTATATGTAGTGTTCTTTGAGGTTTTATCCAGAGAACGAGATAATCAACATAGCGGAATTTGGCAGCTATTTGCTATTTTGGCTGGATTCCTGGTCATGTTTGCTTTACAAACGATAAGTAAGTATTAACGAGAACTTCTTCTATAAATATACCTGAATATTTTACCTTGGACCAGCCCTTTCAAAATTCTTGCAAATTTACCGATATGTATTATAATTTAATAACGATAAATCGTAAATAGACTATACTATCTCAATTTTCATATAGGGTGATTCATAAAAAAATGTCAATACTTCAGGTACGTACTCAGGGTCCAAAAATAAACATAAAAGTCCGCAACGCCTTCATTTCTGAGATACAGGGTGTAATTCTTCTTGCTTACTTCAAATTTCGCTCAGCGCCGTCTGACGTGGTATGGCAAAACTACTCATTCGCATTTCACAAACCCGTGAACTAGTGGGTGGCCATTTTTCCTTTGTCAAAAGGTGTCTGTTTTGCAATTTTTGAATATTATGACCATGCCCACCTAGATGGCACTTTTTAACATTATTTAATTTGTTTTACTATTTAACATCTTTTCGTATTAATATGCTTACTGGTTGCATTGGGATTAGTCTGTTAGATAGCGCCAGAGTCATTTTAATCTCTTCTTACTTCTATAAAAGATAGTTTTATAGACTTGGCAAGCCTTCGTCAGTCGTGTCTTAGCTTACAGCGGATGTGACCATCCCCAACAAGGGTGAAACATGTAGCCGGCTTAGCCACACCCGAGGTTTCCATCCTTTTGGAAATATATATATATATATATATATATATATATATATATATATATATATATATATATATATATATATATATATATATATATATATATATATATATATATATATATATATATATATATATATATATATTATATATATTAATATATAATATATATATATATATATATATATATATATATATATATATATATATATATATATATATATATATATATATATATATATATATATATAATATATATATATATATATATATATATATATATATATATTATGTTAAATTTAATTCTTTTTGAAACCTTTCTGTGGAAGTCATAATTAAACTACTTCCGGCTTTACCGGAAGTGCTGAAAAAAATTAACCTTTTATAATTTTACTTAAAAAATGCAACACCCTGTATATTTTTTACAATTTGGATTCTATGGGTCATTCCTGATATAATCTGTGTTATATCCTTTATCTATCCTTGGTAGTTTTTAAGATCATTGTTTTTCCCTATAACTGCATAATGTGCGGTCGTTTGGACATCTTCAATCGCCGTTTTCTCAAAAACTAACAAAGATAGGTATAGGATATAATACAGATTTTATATCAAAAATCACCTGCAGAATCCAAATTTTAAAGGATATACAGGGTGTTGCATTAACATTTTTGAAGTAACATTATTAGAAAAGTCAATATTTGCAGCACTTCCGGTAATGCCGGAAGTAGTTTAAATATGATTTTTAAGAAAAAACCTTCAGAAAAATTAAATTGAACAAAATTTTTTTTAATAACATTCATTTGTTTTCCCATAAAACTGCATAAATGCTGTAGTTTGGACATCTTTAATCGCCATTTTCTCAAAAACTAACAGAGATAGGTATAGAAATAATATAGATTTTATATCGGAAATAATCTGTAAATCAAATTCCGAAAAAATATACAGGGGTGTTCCATTAAAAAAATCAAAGTTGATGTCGTTTCCGGGACCGGAAGTAATAGGCACATGCTATGATATCCAAAATCGGCATCTTATAATACAATATGTCATCCTAAAATTTGAAAACCATATGTTTTCATTAAAGGGAAATAAAGGGCTGGGTATTTCTTAGTTATATATATATATATATATATATATATATATATATATATATATATATATATATATATATATATATATATATATATATATATATATATATATATATATATATATAAAACGTCTCGAAAAACTGAGATCCAAGACATAATCCCTTCTCTGCGATATTATCTTTTTAATAAGATCCCGTAACAAGAATCTACAACCAACCTGTACCACACTCTCGTACCACCTTAAAACCAGAAGGGCAAACGCTATAATAAAAACCGCCGAAAAATCCCTACTTAGAGAACAAATACGAAACAAACAAAGAGCACTATCAAGGACAGAAACGGACCTTTACAGACTTCATCTAACACTGAGCAACAAAATACGTTCTTATGGAATGAAATAGAAAGACTATCTTTTTGGCGAACTGAATCTGATACTCAACTAAAAACAACAAAAAAAAAGAAGAAATTCAAAGCACTACAAAAACGCAACACACAACAGATGCAGCCAACACTTGACTACAACAAACTAGTTCACAACATCTTCAATTACCAATTAACAGAACCCGAAATATCTGTCCTTGCCAAAGGTTTTAACTATGCAGTAACACCAAAAACGGAACCCACAGAAGAAATAGTCTCAAATGTAGAAGCCGCTCTAGAGAACATTCGAGAAGAAAATGCTGAACAAGCCAGACAAAAGATAACCCAAATATTAAAATCAAGCCGACCACCACACCCAAACTTAACTCTAAAGGAAAATAAAGAAATAACAATACTACCAGCGAACAAGATATATATATATATATATATATATATATATATATATATATATATATATATATATATATATATATATATATATATATATAATATATATATATATATATTATATATATATATATATATATATATATATATATATATATATATATATATATATATATATATATATATATATATACAGTGCTTTCATTTCAAAAAGAACCACCCTAAATATCTTTAAAAAAACACTCACCAAAAAAACAAAGAAACACGTCGATTTAGATATACAGGGGGAAGTTTAATTTCGTATTTGATAAAATTTTATCGGTCGCCTCCTAACCTCCAGTTAACCTCACTTTGATATGTCAAATGGCAACCCTCATAGTGTGACACATCATTGTAAGCGGCATGAAATTTGCTATCCAACACTACTAAGAAACTTTAAATCGATGGACGTAGAAGCGACTTAGAAGTAAAAATGTGTGTTAATTAGTTTATCGTGTTCAAATAATTTATTTTATCAAATGCTCAAAATGTGCGCCGTTATTGGCGAGACAATAATAAAGTCTGTTTTGAAATTCTTCGCGAACGTTGGCGAAAGTTTGTCTGGTAATACCTCTGCATTCTAGTGTAATTCTACATTTAAGTTCTTGAATATTTGCAGGTGGCGTTTTGTACACTTTACTTTTTAAATAACCCCAGAGGAAAAAGTCTAGAGGAGTTAAGTCTGGAGACCGTGCTGGCTATTCGATGGCACCTCGTCTGCCTATCCATGTGCCTGGAAACTGTTCATTGAGCCACTCTCGAACTGCTAAAGCATAGTGGGAGGGGCTCCTTCTGCTGGAAATGCAAATTATTTTCACTGAGTTCCATAGCACCATTTTCATCCACCTGATTTTCCAAAGATTGGACGATAGAAGGGTATATCGCATTTTCCAAAAGGTTCAGATACAGTTGCCGAGTTAAATTTTCTTCCAGAAAGAATGGCCCGATAATTTCGTTTCCATAAATACCTGCCCAAACGTTGATATTCTCTGGAAATTGAGTATGTCCTTCCTGAAATATGTGCGGATTTTCATTATCCCAATATCTGCAGTTATGTCTATTAAGAATTCCATTTAAGAAGAAAGTTGATTCGTCAGAAAAGCAGATATTTTTGATCAAATGAGGATCTTCGTCAATTCGCTGGCACATTGATTCGCAAAATTCTATTCTTCTATCATAATCGTCTTCGTTGAGTTCATGAAGAATTTGTATTTTGTATGGAAAAAAATTATTCTTTTTCAAAATTTTGTGCACGGAACCCGTAGAAATATTGGTCAGCTTAGAAACTTTTGGAATAGACAACGTCGGATCTATTGCGAACTGTCCTAGTACTTGAGGTACTTCGTCTAAAACCCTTTCATTAGTACTTTTCTTGTTGCATACAAATCAAGTTTCTTCAAACTTACGCACCAATTCCATTATATATTTATGCCCCACGTTTTTATTTTGATGCCTCTCATTGAATACTCCGGCGGTTCTACGCGCGCATCGATCTTCAGCCCCATATAGGAAAATTATTTCTATTCTCTCTGCTAGAGTATACACCATTTTAAAATCAAGATTCTTAATTTTAAACTAACGATGTCAAAATGTCCTAACAGTAATATTTGACTGGTTCCTAAACGTCTTAAAAACTTGTACTATTGCAGTGTTTTGCTGTAGCAGGTAACACAAAAAATAATAATTGGAATGAATGCACACTAAAATAGTCTGCAAGGAATTTCAAAACAAGCTTGTCTCGCCAATAACGGCGCACATTTTGAGCATTTGATAAAATAAATTATTTGAACACGATAAACTAATTAACACACATTTTTACTTCTAAGTCGCTTCTACGTCCATCGATTTAAAGTTTCTTAGTACTGTTGGATAGCAAATTTCATGCCGCTTACAATGATGTGTCACACTATGGGGGTTGCCATTTGACATATCAAAGTGAGGTTAACTGCAGGTTAGGAGGCGACCGATAAAATTTTATCAAATACGAAATTAAACTTCCCCCTGTATATCTAAATCGACGTGTTTCTTTGTTTTTCTGGTGAGTGTTTTTTTTTAAAGATATTTAGGGTGGTTCGTTTTGAAATGAAAGCACTGTATATATATATATATATATATATATATATATATATATATATATATATATATAAATATATATATATATATATATATATATATATATATATATATATATATATATATATATATATATATATATAAATATATATAAGGAATCGGTACATTTACAGCCGGAAACCTGCTACCACGGAATGTTTGTACTAAAACTATAAAACCTAAAAGAAATATATAAAAAAGTTATATAAACATTTTTGATAAGATAAATAATAAAGAAGATATAATGAAATTATAATTTTGCCAAAATTTTCAGTCCAAAATAGGAAAAAAATATATTTTTTTTATTATTGTGATTTTATTTTTTTTTTATTAAAAATCCTTTATTTTATTCATTTAAATTTCAAATCACCCAAAATTTGAAGAAAAAATCCAAATGAAAAAAATAATAATTTATTTTTAGAGGTATACCTTAAAAAAATCCTGAAAATTCGTTTTTTTTTTTATTATAACTCGAAAAGTATTGCATTAAAACAAAAAGGTTATATAACCTAAATTAAAGGTATTTTAAAAATACATAGTTTATGTCATAAAAGTTTCGTGTATTTTTTAAAGTTTTTAAGATATTGAAGTTTTAAATTTAAAAAAAAATCGGTAATATCTGAAATTATGTCTTTTCTCAATTTTTTGCTGTTTGACCCCCAATTTTGACTTTAGATTTGTGTTTAGCGGCCAAAAATAAGCCAGAAAATCTTAGTCTGACACCCAGCACACACCACTTTTCTTGTAGACCTGTGTACTTTTTCTTATAAAGGGTGTCTCAACAAGAGCGCCGGATTTGTTATTTAAAAAAAAACACATTTTTTTTCGAATTAAGCAAACATTTATATTTTACCTTGTAGAGAAATAGTTGCGATTAAACATGAAATACCACATACGGCAAATGGCCACCAGGAGACCTCTGGCAAACGGTCATTCTCTTCATAAAATTCTGGATAATGTTTTCGCATACCTGTGGCTCTATTTCAGAAATAACGCGCCGTATCTCTTCCTTTAGGCGTCTAATTGTTTGTGGCTTGTTCACATACACCTTTTCTTTAAGGTAACCCCAAAGAAAGTAGTCCATCGGCGTTAGATCGCATGATCTTGGTGGCCAATTTTGATCGCCAAACCGAGAAATGACACGGTCTGGAAACTTGGTCCGCAGAAACTCTATTGTTTCGCGAGCTGTGTGGCAGGTCGCACCGTCTTGTTGAAAAAATAAATCACCCACATCAATTCGATCCAATTCAGGCCACAAAAACTCGGTTAACATTTCGCGATACCGCACACCATTAACAGTTAGCGCATTTCCAGCTGCATTTTCGAAGAAATACGGACCAATCACTCCGCCAGCCCATAATGCGCACCAAACAGTTACAGGTGGATGCATTGGCTTTTCCAATATCACACGAGGATTTTCAGCACCCCAAATTCTGCAGTTCTGCTTATTCACATACCCGTTTAGCTGAAAATGTGCCTCATCGGAAAAAATTATTTTCTTCGAAAAATCCACATTAATTTGTTGGTGCTCCAACACCCAATCAACGAATCCACGGCGCTGCGCATGGTCCCTTGGCTTAAGTTCCTGCGTCAGTTGAATCTTGTACGCATGCAGATGCAGATCTTTTGTTAAAATTCGTTGCAGGGTGGGCCTGGTAATGTTCAATTCTTGACCACGATGCCGAATGGAAGTGCCTGGATTCTCTGCCACACTTTCCCTCACTGCGGCTATGTTTTCGATGGATCGACAAGGACGGCGGCGAACAGGAGTCTTCTTATCCATCAATGTAAATTTCGTCTCAAATTTTTTAATTAAGCGGCGAACTGTCGACTCATTTGGTGCATTGTTGCGACCAAAAACTACACGTAATCTGCGAATTCTTTCCGCGAAACTTTCCCCATTTTTGTAATGAGTTTTCACAATAATTAAACGTTGTTCGTTTGAATAGTGCTCCATAACTTTTAATCGCGTGGTATGTACATGACAACTGTCAAAAAATAAACATTGAATTACTCGCACAAACAAAATGGCGGCAAATTCAAATCCGGCGCTCTTGTTGAGACACCCTTTATTAAGATTTATTTAAATTTTATGTCCACATCTGTAGATAAGCCCATAAAATTTTATTAAACATGTTTAGAACCAGTTGTTAAAAAAATCTACTTAACATAGGATTACCTCAAGAGTTCATTCACCCAGAATAGGAAACATCAGGTATACAGATATGGGCATGGGAGCAATAATAACAAAACTAATAATAGAAAGTAGGGTAACACCATGTGATTACCGTAAAAGCAAAAGTTAGTAAAATAATTGTGAAGGTTACGCGCGGTCATTTCTGTGGTCAGTAATTTTTAATTATGCAGATTGTAACACTGCTCATTGGAATTGCTTCATATTTTAAGCGCTTTCATTTCAATAATTTATTTTTAATTATGTGTTCACCAAAAATCTTCTACAAGGATCGCTCTATTGGAAAGGCATGGGTAATTTCTCCGGAAAGGTTAATGGGCTTTGGCATGATCCAATAGAAACGACCTTAAAGAATGCAATAAAGCTAATATCAGATTAAACATTTTTTTACTGGATTGTTGTAAAAATCAGTTGCTGCAATTTTTATTTTTGGTCTCGCAATAGACCCGATTTCATTTTTTTTCCAATATACAGGGTTATTCATTTTAAAGTAAACAGGGCTTTATTTTTGAACTTCCCTGTACTTTTTTAAAAAACTAATATAGCCATTTCGTGTATTTTTTTCCGTTGAATTCAATAATCTAATCAGAAAAACATTTGAAACAAAAAGAAAAGAGTTACAGCACGAGGGACGTATTTGTTAAATGGATTACTCCGTATATTTTTATATCAATAGATAGATATTTTTAGGAGGAATTCGATAATATAGGGGCTGCTGGGTTTATTTTCTGCGGTTCTGCTGCAATTGTCTAAGAACTGCATGATAATATAAGGATAGTTTTACCTGAAAAAACCTGGCTGCCATAGGTCACAGTTGCTTATTTGTCAAAGTCAAGAATTTTAAAAATACGTTTATTACTTCTTGGAGTAGTTTAATAATGAGGTTTTCGTCAGAAGAATGGCTTCAAATTATATTATATGCTAAAAATGATATGATATATCTATTCCTAAACCAAGCAGCAAAATTACAATAAACAAAAAAAATTAAAATATAATACGAGGTAAAACATGGCGGTATTAAGAACACTTATAACAAAAAATTATAATATTACTAATAATTTAAATGTTCTATATGACCCTCGTTATTTTCGAAACATGATCTATAACCCCTCCTAAGCTCGCCGATATTATTTGAGGTTCTTGGTTAAGACGATTAATTTCATTTACAATTTTTTCTCTTATTTCTTCCGTGTTTATGTTCCCATTTTGGTAAACGACATTCTTCAAGTGACCCCATAGAAAAGTGTCCAAAATTGTAATATCTGGACTATTGTGAAGCACACCACACCAGACATGAAGAGAAGACCTCCCTTGGTATTTAATCTTTTGAAATTTCCTGGGATTTTGTCTTACCCAGCTGTGCGTATTGCGTCGGTTAAACATTCCTGATGTAGTGAACGTAGCTTCATCCGTCAAAAGAATCCACTGAAGGAACGTGATATGGAAGATATTTAAAATATTTCAGTGTTCTCTGAACCGTCGCATAAGTTACTCTTCTTCTTGCAGGACCATACCTCAAGTCTCTAAGTGCGTTAGTAATTGACTTCATGGGATACAAAGTAAAATAATTTAGAATAGCTCGATCCCGGTTTTTTTTTTCTCATTGTAGTTCTTTTTCTAATATGTAACGATTTTGTTTCTTCGTATAAGACCTTCAGTTATAAAACTACTCCAAAAAGTAATAAATGTATTTTTAAAATTTTTGGACTTTGACAAATGAGCACCTGTGACCTATGGCAGCCAGGTTTTTTCAGGTGAAACTCAAGGAAGTTTAAAGGTGTATGGAAGCCCAATGCTATGGCCCATTCGATCAAAAAATGTCCAGCCTAGTATGAAAATAACTGTCAGAGTTGGCCCCGCCGATTTTGCGCAATAACGAAATTCCATAAAATTATTTAATGTGTTGCCTACCTACTTACACACTGATAAATCAGTGCGTAGTTAGGCAACACATTATACTTTTATGAGAGCCGTATTAGTTTCGATTGTTTTGCTTTGTGTGATTATATTTTGTGATTGCAAAAGTTTTTTGGATTGATAAAAACCTTCTTATTTTAGTGATTAGTGTTTATTAAATTGTGACTATAATTTTGTGTTTATTGTTTGTTACTTATAATATCGTAACAAAATGACTAGAGGTTGTATGGTTTTGTCTTGCAAATCTAAGGGTAACATACAAGGCATTTTTTACTTTAGGCAAGTATTTCTTATATTTAAATTAGGTGCTTCTTATGAGACGTAACGTTAGGTAACCGAATAAATAATAATATATCAATTATGAATTATAGAAAATGAAAATTTCATAGGAAATAGCAGTGAGAAAAGTAAGTTGTGTATTTCTGTGGATTATTAAAAAGAAATAAGGTTTACATTTAGGTACTTTTATTTCATTTAATAATTTAGTACATTCTTTTAAAGGATCAAAATTATTAATTACTGGGCAGACCAGGCAAATTTTAATTTATACAGGTCCCTCTAATTGAATAAAAGAAAGTACAATTTTATGTTAAAGTCCCTTTTTGCTTTTTCTGTATTTGCTTAAAAAGAAATTAAATTTTTGGTTTCTTAAACTTACATTATCAACTTTTTAAGCTCTACATGTAATATTTAACGGTTACTGTTATAATGGATACCTAGGTACCAAAAGTTACTAAACATTATTAACCACTGTTATTCTGTCTCATAAATGTTTGTTATTAGTGAAAAGTATATGCCTAAAAAGCAGTTATAAAAATTTTCACTTTTTAATGTACAATCACAATCTTAGGATAAGATTAAACTCATTTACACTATCTTGCCTTTCTTTTATCACAAAATTGGCGATAAGTACATGAAACTATCATACAATGTTTGAAATTTATTTTAAAAAAATCGTGTTTTTATTTATTTACCAAGATTTTTGGTAAAAATACAAAACTCCCAAAAATATCGACCATTTAAATAGAAGGCTGTAAAGTGGCGCCATCTATTCTTTCTATATTATATCAGATGATATAAAATCCAATATTACACAATAATTTTAAATATTCTATGGTGGTATCGTTTAATAATCAACAATTTTGTGCAAAAAAATAAAAAAAAAACAGTGAATGCTTGAATTTGACATTTGATGATGTCAACTTTATAGATAGTAACAAAGAATTATGGAAGTCCGTCTCTGACCTACTATTCATTGCGCAAACACCGCGGGGCCAATCCCCCTATTCCCGCTGCCCTGCACGCCTGGACAATTTTGTTCTACATTATTGGGCTTCCATACACCTTTTAACTTCCTTGGTGAAACTATCCTTATAGTATCATGCAGTTCTTAGACAATTGCAGCAGAACCGCAGAAAATAAACCCAGCAGCCCCTATATTATCGAATTCCTCCTAAAAATATCTATCTATTGATATAAAAATATACGGAGTAATCCATTTAAAAAATACGTCACTCGTGCTGTAACTCTTTTGTTTTTGTTTCAAATGTTTTTCTGATTAGATTATTGAATTCAACGGAAAAAAATACACGAAATGGCTATATTAGTTTTTTAAAAAAGTACAGGGAAGTTCAAAAATAAAGCCCTGTTTACTTTAAAATGAATAACCCTGTACTGAGATATAGAATTAAACCAAGTTCTTTTTTGATTTAGCAAGTTTTTACTGATCTTTTTTTAATAATAAAAAAGAATATTAATTATTACAGACAGAATCAGCTAAAAACTTGCTAAGTCAAAAAAGAACTTTGTCTAATTTTATATCAAAGTAATTTAAAAGGCCGATATTTTCGGATAGGAACTTGGCCCTTATTTTACATTAGTATTTTTGTTTGTGACACACATTACAATATAACTTTTTGAAATATTTTGGTTAAATTATTTTCGGTAATTATAACCAGTGGGCGTGTCACCAAAAAATATTTCAGAATAAGTAGTCGATCTCATTTAAATCGACTTAAGTTAGATCAACATTTCATGGACATTTACTACTTTTTCTTTATATTGTTAACCTTCAACTTTAAGTAAACGTAACTTGTTCGCGGTATTTTATTCTTCTTATTGCTTTATTTTCCTGCTATTACCCGCATGTTTGGTTTGGGCGTAGAGTAGTTCTGATATACAGGGCGTAGTCACCTAACACAGTCTACAAAACTTTTTTTTGTAAAATTTAATAGAAAAAACACCAGTGCTATCTTTTGAAAAGTGATGCAAAGAATATAAAAAAAAACAAAATGTGTACAAAAGTTAGATTGCCCTTTTTTATGAAGAAGCCTTTAAAAATAAAGGTTTTTCCTTTTAGAGTAAAAATTTTTGATTTATTCGCGATAGTCTCAATAGGCTTTTGTAAAGAATCCAAAACCAGCAAGTTGACTGTAAAAACATATGGGTTCATCTTTCGCAAAGAAAACCTATAAATTTTAGCTTGTATAGAACGGGATTTTGTCTTTCTTTTAGAAATGGTAAAAATATGTAGATAGTTTTTTGTAGAGAGTAAAATTTTGCATTTAAAAATCACCCACAATATATCAAAAAATAAATGTAAAAAGATGTAAAAAATCTCAATTTTAATTTTGTTTTTAGACTTTTGTCCACAACTTTTTTTTTGAGGCAAGGTAGGTAGAAAGCTGACCTCAAAACCTTTAAAATGATGCTGCCTAAACTGTGTTACGTTTAATTAAATAGATAACAAAAACATAATAAAGTTAATAAAAACTATTGAACATCAAGAGCTATGATAAAAACAACTATAGTTTTCACTAAAGACATGCAAAAAAATGCTAAATTATTGGAAATAGGTTTAGACCAGGGGTCTCCAAACTACGGCCCGAGGGCCACAACCCGCCCGCGGACAGATTTTGTCCGGCCCGCGGAGAGCTAGCATACTTGAAAACTCCTTTTAGAGAACAAATAATTTTTATAGCAAATTAAATTCAGTTTACTGAAGTATTCTAATTTTATGTTGAATAATTATTAATATGACATCTACATTGATATGGTCATGGGCTAACTCCGGTAACTCATAACATTCTTGTAGGCTTATTGTTATTGTTTTTGTGATAAGTTGGAAACACAGAATTGTAATGAGTAAAGACATGTATAATATGCAGAAAATTTAACTTCAGTATATAATAACTAACAAATTATTGAAATGAATCCAACTAACATTTTATACATTTTAAATAATCACATAACTTATAACAAACATAATGACATATGAAATACTAATGAGATTTATGTAATTGAGATTTTCCACTGACAATAGTTTGTAGTTGTGGACTAATTTTACTTGTACCAATTATTAAAAGAGATTTAAGATGCTCATCAGTTAATTTCGATCTGTAAACATTTTTTGTGTACTTCATTTTGGAGAAGTTTTTCTCACACAAATAAGTAGTACCAAAAACAGAAAACAGACCACGAGCAAATTTATGCAAATTATCAAATTGTGTCAGTGGAAGACTCTTATAAAATTCCAACAAAGATGAGTTTTGATATTTGTTCTTAATTATATCACTGCATTGTAGATCAATCATTTCCATTTGAAGTTCCGGGGCTAGGGTTTCAATGTCAGTACCAAAAGGATTCTGAAAAATCTTAATTCGATTCGCAATGGCATCAAAGTCCGAGAAACGAGTATCAACATTTATCTTCAAAGCACTCAAAGTTTCGATTGCAAAATCGATAGGAAACTCAGTCTCAGTAGTGTGGCTGAATATTTCACATGTTTTAAAATGTGAAAAACATTTACTTCGTAGTTGTGATTGAAACAGTCTCAATTTCTTCCGGAATGATTTGATATTAGTGTATAAATCAGGAAGATGCTGGTTTTCTCCTTGCAATCCCAAATTCAGTTCGTTCACATGTTTTGTCAAATCAACATAGAATGCTAACTTCCACAGCCATGCGTTGTTTTGTAATTCAGTAAGAAGGCGATGCTTTTCATTCAAAAAAATTTCGATCACTGCTCGAAGTTCAAAAAAGCGCTGAAGGACTTTCGCACAACTAAGCCAGCGTACGGCAGTATGATAAGGTAAGTCAGTTTCTCCAATCTCTTCAATAAATTGTCGGAATTGTCGGTGATTCAGCCCAAAAGATCTGATAAAATTAACAGTTGATATGACTGGTTTCAGAACGTCAGACATATCCAAACATTTTCCGCACAAAGACTGTTGATGAAATGACAATGTAAGACTAATGGTTTTGAACCACCGTCATTTTCTACAGCCTTTGACACAAGAGCGACCACTCCTTTATCTTTCCCACTCATGTTTTTGCCTCCATCAGTAGTAATACATTTCAAGTTTTTCCATCGAAGGTTCTTTTGATTAATGGCCATTTCAACTCCTTTAAAAATATCTGTACCAGTAGTTGTGCCATGAATACTATACATATCAAGAAGTTCTTCGTGCACTTCATAGCTTTTATCTACTCCTCGAATATAAATCAACACCTGAGCAGTATCTGACACATCCGTTGACCCATCCAAGGCCAAAGAAAACCACTCAAAATGTCCATTTTTGTCGAACAGTTGAGAGGATATATTTTCAGCGATGTTTTCTACCCTTCGAGCCACAGTGTTTGCTGACATACTGACAGTTTTTAATAAATTTACCTTTTCAGGGCTGTTTTTGTTTCATAATGACGTTTAATGTTATATTCTTTGAGAACGGCTATGCTTTCATTGCAAATCAAACATAGCGCCTTGTTACTGGACTCAATTACGAAATACTGAATGTTCCACTGATCTTTGAATTTTCTGCATTCACTATCAATTTTTCGCTTCTTTTCCATACTACTAATTCACACACAAAAGCAACAATTCAAATCAAAATACTGTTATAAAGATGTCTTAAACTTAAACACGTACAAACACGTTTTAAGGAGGTATGCAATATTTTATTTAACAACAGTGTCATAGGAACTGACTTGTGGTTGTGCCACTAGCCTTCTTATATATTCCAATTACTGCCATCTAGAAGTGAGTGGAAGACACCAGAACTTTCTCGAACCAACGAGATTATTCTGTACGTGCTGTTAGCGCCATCTGTTAGCGATAGAAGGTACTACCTATTTCCACTTGTGTCCACCAGATGTCGTGTCACGTTACTCCTCATGGCTCGTACTCTACGACTAATCTAGAAATTACAGATAATGACAGGAAAATTAATAATATGCAGTGTTGCCGTTTTGCGGACTTTAGTCCAATTTGCAGCCTTTTTTAAACGTTGTGTACTTTTTCGGACTTTTTTTTTCATCAGTGGACTATTTCACTTCTTACCACCGGCAACAATGATAATATGGTTTTGGCCCTCGGAACTTACTGGAGTAATCAGTATGGCCCTAAGGCTGGAAAGTTTGGAGACCCCTGGTTTAGACGCATGCTTACTCGAGTGAGCGTCCATCGATAAAAAGTAGTCCAGGAAACAAACCATTTTGCCTCGCAATTTTTTCAAAATGCATACAATGTCTTGAAATTTTGACAGTAGGTAGTGAATAGTCCATGGATCAAAACCTATATCATGCCGAAGGGCGCCTTTACCTTGTGGGCGGTTGCCAAACCATCTCGGGGCTAGATTTTTTTATATTTTGACCACAGAAATCGAGATAGAAAAATTGTTTCTAAGCAAAAAATGTTTTATGAATTTTTCTTGTAAAATGCACACTTTTCGAGTTATTCGCGATCGAAATCAACGTTTTTAATCGTTTTTTTGCAAATAGCCCCTTAAGTATGCACTTTATCAAAAAAACTCTAAATAACAAAATTGTAGCTTTTAAAAAAACGAATAAAATGTTTTTTTGTAATTGCCGTGGAACCAATACAAACCAAGTTGTGGTTTGTTAAAGGTTAGCTGTTATTCATCAAACACAAAATTTCACAGTTTCAACGTTAAATACCGCAAAATCTATGAATTTTTTGAGGAAAACTAATAATCACTTTTTTAAAGCATTTGCAAAGACCTTCCTCTTTTTTCAAACAAGAGTATGTATCGTAAAAGTTAAGTGAGTTATGATTAAATTAGGGTTAGACCAAACTTTTTTAAGTGCAGAAAACTTCGAAAACAATCCTTTTATTAACATTTTAATCAAAATGAGTCTTAGTCCTTTTTTAATTCTCTTTATCTATGTATCGTAAATACATTTGAAAATTTTAACCGATTTAAATAGTGATGAGCGAGACCGGTCTTGGTCTTGCGGTCTTGGTCTTGGTCTTGCAGCAAGACCAAGACCAAGACTGCCTTTTCGCTTGCAAGACCAAGACCAAGACCGGGGTATGCAAGACCAAGACCAAGACCGAGGTGTGCAAGACTACGCAAGACCAAGACCGACCTGCAAGACTCTTGCACTTCTGCAACTTTTTTTGAAATTGTACTATTTTATTGTTATATTTGATATACAGAGGCATTTCATACAGACATGACAAAAACTGTGTCAAGAACTGTCAAAAGGGGCGATTATTTAATAAGTAAGAGTTTCTTAAATAAAATAATAATTAAATCGATCACTTTGTTCTTTTAGTTCTATAGTTCTTTAACAACGATAACGAATAAATTTAATAACATGTTTCAAAAATAATGAGATGGTGACTCAATGGTCCGACAAAGCTTGACATCTCCGAAATCGTTTACGACAGAGAAAAACTATGGGTACAAAAGTTATGGAAGCTGAATATTACTTTCATAATTTTAATGTTTTTTTTTAATTAGCTATCAAGTGATGTCACTTACAGGGTGGATCAAAAATCTGCAAAATTCAGAAATACATTATTTTTGTTTTACACTGTAAGAGGTAGCACCATTAGATTGCTTCTTAAAATTAAGTAATATGAAAGTAATGGATTAATAAAAAATATATTTGCCATACGATAAAGGAATACTTTTTATATAAATGGATTGTAAAAATCACTTCCGGTTTAGACGGAAAAGTCAAAACCAAAAATAATATTTAAAAACCATCTACGTCGACATTGTTCCTATATAACTACAATTTCCAGCATAATATACAGGGTGGCGATTTTTTCTAAATTGATTTTTCCCCATAAATTTTTTATTTTAGGGGAAAAGCTAAAAATAAGGGAGTTTTCTTGAGTGGCAGTGGAATAATAGAAAAATTCTGGAATAGTAAATAATTTTACATTTTATGCCCTTTAATTTTTGTATGTTTAGTTTTTTGCACTATAACGATTTAGGAGATATCGAGCTTTGTCACACTATTGGGCCCCCTTGTATCTGCAGATTGTTTATAAAGTATTTCTACAAACTTTGTACGGCAAATTCTAAACCAATTTAAAGGTAAAAAGTTCATATAAACTAAAATGTTTTTTAAATAACTTTTTTTTTGAATCAGAAACCAACCATACATATCAGAATTATTTTCACATATATTTAACATCTGGTTGAAATTAAAAGTCTTTTTTTTTTCTGCTCACACAGTACACAGTTTTGTATTTGCTTTAATTTTATCTGCTTCTTTAAAGAAAATTTATATAATTCTTATCCCTAAAATGTTTCTATATGCCACCAAATGAATAAAAGAAGGTTGTGTCTTAATTTAACCAAAAATAGAGCGCTATAAAGGGGTGGATTTACGCAGAGGCTGAGTAGGCTGAAACCTAGGGCGGCAAATATTATGGGCCGCAAATTTACTATTAATATTTAAAAAAATGTAATGGTAAATTAATATATTTTTTTAATATTTAGCGAATAGATAAAAAAATCCTGAAATGGGTTTGTTTTAAAGAATTTTTAATTAATTTTCTGTATGTTTTACTTTTGTTAAATTTGTTTTATAATTTTTTATAAGAATTACTAGTGTAGTTTACATTTAAAAAATGTTGACATATTAGGGCGGCAAAAATTTCAAAAATCCGGCCCTGGCGCTATAAATAAATAAACGCCTTCATTAAAAATATGCTTTTTAATCAAATAATTTAAATGTACGTTTAAGATTAAAATTGGTATATTTTAAAATTTTAAAGCAAAAAAATGTCCCCATCTTGATTTATATTTAAGTATTAAAAAAAAATATTTTTTCAAGATTGCTTAGTTTAAATTATTCACCAAAAAACAAGACCAGCAAGACTTCAGCAAGACCGGGGGTGCAAGACCAAGACCAAGACCAAGACCCTTTTTTTTGGCTTGCAAGACCAAGACCAAGACCAGGTTTAAGACCAAACCAAGACCGATACCCGATCTTGGTTTTTGGGCTTTTTTGCTCATCACTAGATTTAAATTGCTGAATTTGGAAAAAAAAAGGGGCTGCGTAAAAATCAAATTTAAATTTTAATAAAAAAAATTCTTTTCTTGAAAATAACTCCAAACAAGGGAGGAAAATAAACATTACTAAGATATCAAATTGTAGATTTTGATATTACAAATATTTTGATTTTTTTTAAATTTCTATATGACGGAAATTAAGTGAGTATAAACGTTTAAAACGCTTGTGTATAGACAGGCATACCTTTTTCAGCCCTTTAAAATCACCCTTTAAAAAAATAAAGGTTTTAAAATTTTTATATAGGACCTTAAGCCGAAAAAAACCCAAAAAAAATGGTTTTTAAAAAACTTTTTATCACAAAAATGATGGAGTTATGCTTAAAAAAAACCAATTTTTTTCAGATTTCAAAAAATTCGATGCATTTTTTTTAAAAACCGCGGTTTTGTACTGTTTTTTTATTGTAATATTTAAGAGGTGAATTTTTTGGATTTAAAAAATTTCAAATTTAAAATAGTAATATTTTTAGGAGAAAATTTTTTAAAATTACAACTCTGTAGATTGAACCGAAGAACGCCGCGTTCAAAGGGCGCCTGCTTTTAAATCCTCTTCTGGTCCCCAAAATTCCAAAGTTTTTCCATAAAGCAAGGTAAATAAATTTTTTGGTAATTCAATTTGTTATTGGGCAACCAATTAATATTTGAATCTAATTTTTTTATAATAATCAAATTACTTTAAGAATTAAATTCTTGGGGAAAGGGAAAATTAATTTCCAATTAGGATAAAATTATCCCATTAATTGATAATACATATACAATTACCTTTTCGGGTAATTGAACCAAGTAATCCAATTATGAGAAGTAAGAATACCATTTTT
>JAHBCN010001708.1:0-109328 GCA_019359885.1 Listronotus oregonensis | reverse complement strand
TTTTACTTTTGTTAAATTTGTTTTATAATTTTTTATAAGAATTACTAGTGTAGTTTACATTTAAAAAATATTGACATATTAGGGCGGCAAAAATTTCAAAAATCCGGCCCTGGCGCTATAAATAAATAAACGCCTTCATTAAAAATATGCTTTTTAATCAAATAATTTAAATGTACGTTTAAGATTAAAATTGGTATATTTTAAAATTTTAAAGCAAAAAATATAGTCCCCATCTTGATTTATATTTAAGTATTAAAAAGATATATTTTATTCAAGATTGCTTAGTTTAAATTATTACTACCAAAAAAAAGCAAGACCAGCAAGACTCTTGCAGCAAGACCAAGACCGGGTGGTGCAAGACCAAGACCAAGACCAAGACCTTCTTTTGGCTTGCAAGACCAAGACCAAGACCAGGCTTGCAAGACCAAGACCAAGACCAAGACTAGCCCGATCTTGGTTTTGGTCTTGTTTTGCTCATCACTAGATTTAAATTGCTGAATTTGGAAAAAAATGGAGCTGCAAGTAAAAATCAAATTTCAGAATTTTAATAAAAAATTACTTTTCTTGAAAATAACTCGCAAACTAAGGGAGAGACGTAAACATTACTAAGATATCAAATTGTAGATTTTGATATTACAAATATTTTGATTTTTTTTAATTTACTATATGACGGAAATTAAGTGAGATATAAACGTTTAAAACGCTTGTGTATAGACAGGCACTACCTTGTTTCAGCCCTTTAAAATCACCCCTTTAAAAAAGTAAAGGTTTTAAACAGTTTTAATATATAGGACCTTATAGCTCTTGAAAAAACCAACAAAATGGTTTTTAAAAAACTTTTATCACAAAAACTGATGGAGTTATGCTTAAAAAACCAATTTTTTGCAGCATTCTCAAAGCGATTCGATGCATTTTTTTAAAAATCCGCGGTTTTGTACTGTTTTTTTCATTGTAATATTGTAAGAGGTGAATTTTTTAGGATTTAAAAATTACAAATTTAAAATAGTAATATTTTTGAGGAGTAACATTTTTAAATTACAACTCTGTGATGATTGAATCCGAAGAACGCCGCGTTCAAAGCGGCTTGCCGTGCTTTTTAAGATCCTCTTTCTGGCTGGCCAAAATTCCAACAGTTTTTCCATAAAGCAAGGTAAATAAATTTTTTGTGGTAATTCAATTTGTTATTGGGCAACTGAATTAATATTTAAGTAATCTAATTTCTTTATAAGTAATCAAATTACTTCTAAGTAATTAAATTACTTGGGAATGGTGAAAATTAATTACCAATTAGGATAAAATTATCCTATTAATTGATAATACATATACAATTACCTTTTTCGGAAAGTAATTGAATCCAAGTAATCCAATTAGTGAGAAGTAATTGAATACCATTTTTTAATTATTTTAATTTAATTACCGAAAGCTCTGTGTGCATTTATAGTAAGAAATATAATTGTCTTTGGCAATGTCCATTTTAAGGTCTATAATTTTATGTATGTCATCCATAGATGTTTCAAGATCGCTTGTATTTTCGGAATTTACTCCTCTGCGCACTCTTTCCACAAAAATTCCATAAATTATGTGAGGTGCTCAAGGGGGGCAGGGGGTAATGCTAAATATTTCTAAATCTCATTTGGGGGAGAGGAGGGGTCTTAGCAAATATCACCTTTTTATTTTTCTAGTAGAAAACGGTATAAAATTAGGTAAAAAATGTTCCTAGAATGAAAATATGGCGAAATTTCACACAATAGTGTTTGTCGTATTTGTCCGAATCCCCCAGAATAGCACAGTTATAATCCAACGCAATAACAGCCAAAACACAAATTTAAAAAAAAAATCTCAAGCGAACTTTGGGGAGGGAGAAGGGAGTTGAGAAAAATCTTACGAAATCTCACCAGGGCGGCGGGAGGATCAAAAAATCCTGAAAATGCCTTACGTAATTTATGGATGCCCCCCAAGTTATCTGGCTGATGGCTAGTATAAATGGGCAGTAAGCCATATTTTGTAGACTCCCAACCCTGTTTAACTAATTTAATTTACCTTCTAGATTTAAAGATTAGGTACTATTTAAAACGTTTCAAAAACAGGTCAAAGATACACATGATGCAAATTGTAATTGAAGTTGTGCATCCCATTCCAATTCGGGTCAAGTTTATATTATTTATTATCCACTTAAAGAGAATTTAAAAATTAAGTAATCATTATGTTGTACACAGATTTATTATTGCTATTTAATGACCTTGGTTCATTGACTGGTTTTCGTAAATTGTCTATTTCATATAAAAACAAAAAAAATATTGGTTGGCGTTGCACCACAAGAAGAAATTCGTATCAGAATATTTTAGTCTAGTCATAAAGTGTGTTTTTTGCGAAAAATAGTTAGAAGGCTCTGAAAAATATGAGCAATAGCTCATTTGATGCAGAATGCAAATCTTAGACAGGAGTTTTGGGGATTTTTTCTGCCAATAAAAATTGCAATTGCTATTAACAAAAAAACGAAGCCATTTCGATTTTTGATGATAACTCAAAAACCATAGGAGATAGCGGAAATTGCAAAAAAGATCCTTGAAGAGGAGGAAATTTCCGATAAAAAAGTTTGAACTCCTGAAGTTCTATCCCATTATTTATAATTCTAATTGCACGCTGAAAATGGGCTTCCGCGGGCCTTTTTTAGTTGCGCGCTCGACGTCAAAATTGAGTACGTCACATTATATATTTCTTTTTAGGGTATTAAGGATTAATTGAATTTTTTTAATAATAATGGTGCATTTAGAACACTTCGAAAAATTTCATTCCCGCTGAAATTTAACTTAAAGATAGTTTTTCAACAAGTTAGACCAGTGTTTCCCAAAGTGTGGGTCGCGACTCCCTGGGGGGTCGCAATGAGTTACTAGGGGGGTCGCCGGAAATTTCCAAAATAAGACAAAAACACTACTTTGTTAAATCATGTATTTTTATTTTAATAAAGCCGTAAATAAAAATTAACAATTAATTATCAAACGAAACATAAAAACTAAATATTAAAAGTTCTTAAAAAGTCCTTAAAAATAAAAGAAAAAAATAAAGTCAAATATTACAATGTTAATGAGACCCATGCGCCTGTTTTTTTGAAACTAGTCTTTTAAATCTAGGCTGTGTATTTGAGACACACACAATTATATCGTTTTCAAGTACGAGACGATTTCTCACTTTTGTTTTAATGGCAGTCATAGACGAGAAACTTAACTCACATAAATATGATGTTACAAATGGAACCAAACATTTTACAGCTTCATTCGCCAACTGAGGGTATTCCTGCATCTTTTGGTCCAAAATTCGTCCGGGTTCTGGGAAAAAATTGCAGCTTGAACATTCCATCACTTGATATTTCAATAAGTTGTTCTTTCATGTTTATTGGTATTTCAGCATGTTGAAAGGAATCGGCTAAAAACGGATTCAGTATCCATCTGCAACTGTCGTAACTGTTTTGAATTTCTTCGGGGAAATAATCACAGAGCTTTTGTTTTAAATTAAGCAAAGTAACTTGCATGCCTGCAAAAACTTGTTCAAAATTTGTAGCATTGTAACATACATTTTCTATAATTTCCTGAATGCACTGGAATGAATCGAGCTGCTTTTTGCCAAGTGAAGTTGACCATAAATCGATTTTTCTTATAAACCCCTTAATTTTATCTGTGGCTGTAATTATATTAATGTCGCGACCTTGCAAATTACTGTTCAAAATATTTAATTGTTCGAAAATATCATATATAGATTCAAAAGCCAAATAGGATCGGAAAATTGATTTTCATATGGGGACTTCTCATCTTTCAAATACATTAAAAGCTTTGCTCATAAGTGAAATACTCTTTTTAAGACGTTGCCCCTTGAAAGCCACCTTACTTCGGTGTGATAAAGAAGATTTTGAAATATAGCACCCATGTCTTCGCAGATTTTTCGAAAAATACGGGTCTGTAAAGCTTTTCCTTTAATGGAATTTACAACTTTAATGATGGTTTTCATAACACAGTCCATTTCAGGAGGTAAAGCTTTTGACGCCAGAGCTTCTCGATGTAAAAAACAATGTCTCCATGTGGCATTAGGCATTATTTCTTGTAATCTGACGACAAGACCAGATTGATGTCCTGTCATAGCTTTAGCGCCATCCGTGCATATAGCAATACATTTTCCCCAGTCAATAACATATTTACTTGTGCGTTTCACAAAACTGTCGAATAAACATTTTCCAGTGGTATTGGTCTCCAATGGGGAACAAAATAAAATATCTTCTTGAATGCCATTATTTGTATCATATCTTACAAACGTAATAAATTGTGCACAGTTAGATATATCCGTGGATTCGTCCATTTGAAGAGAGAAGTACGTGCATTTATTAAGATTTTCCACAACTTGCGCTTGAATATCTTCTGCCATATCAGTAATTCTTCTTTGGATAGTATTATTTGACAGAGGTATTGTTTTTAACTTTGCAGCCTCTTTTTCACCGATCATTATATGTACCATTTCAACAGCTGCTGGCAAAATCAGATTTTCAGCAATTGTGTGCGGATTACTAGTTTTGGCAACGCGATAAGCAACTTTATAACTTGCTAATAATGCTTTTTCGTTAGTAGTGGTTGCCAATTGAAAAGTATCTTGCTGTTTGTGAAGGACGTTCAGCTTTCTTTCAAAGAATTCTACGGGTTTGTCTTTTTTATCTGGATGTTTGCTATTTAAATGTTGAAGTAACTTTGATGGCTTCATGCTTTCGTTTGACAATACTTCTCCACAAATAACACATTGTGGTTTATTGGAAATAATGGTACAACCATATTTAAGATAATCATCACTGTAAAGTCTGTTTTTCTTTTTATAACTGCCACTTTCAGACGTAGATGGTTCTGCACTTCTTTTTAAAAACTTATCCATAATTTGTAATTTATCGTAGACGTAAATACGTAAACGGGAATACGTAAGTCGCAAAATATTTACTCATTACTTAATACCGCTGCATTCGCCACAACGCGCTGTTTCGAACCATGATACTATTACTCGAGAAGATAAACCCACGCGCATGAGATAAGCCTATCTCTCTCGCACGCCTGACGTCACTCGATGACAATTTCCCCAGAAACGGCGAGTTTTAATATGGCATTCCGATTTCTGTTTAGATGTTAGATGGATTAAGCGCATGATTTATTTATTTTTTAAACGTCATAAGTAATGCCAAAATACAATAAACGTTAAAAAAGGCTTTAAAACACTGCTTTCCCAACCGACAAGCAGAATTGTTATCATCGAGTGACGTCATGCGCAACGTCGTACGAAATTAAATCGCCAAGTGGTTTTATCTTCTAGTAATAGTATCATGGTTTCGAACTGAGGTCTCATTGCACATCGCCGCTTATATAAAGCCGAAACGAGGCTACGAGAACGTTCCAGAGTGCCATCTACTAGCGAAGTAAGGAGTAGAGCCTTCGCGAATATCATGGAAAAGTATTGCGATGTAGACACAAACAAAGATGTCGCGGTGTACAATGTGCAGTCGACTTTTTATTATTTATTTTTATTGTAAATGCCAGTCTGGCAGAAGTACTACTAGTTTACTAGTGGAACAGATCGCAATTATTAAAATAATTGTTGAATTTTTTAAATGTATTTAGTTTAAACTTAAACAGTAAAGTAAAATAAGATTTGAAAAACCATCAGTTGTAAATTAGGCACGCTATTTTTGTCGCTATTTTGGTTTGGGTGATGAGTAGGGGGTCGTGAACAATTTTTTTAACAAAAAGGGGTCGCGCTTTAGATAAGTTTGGGAAACACTGAGTTAGACAATTGTTAATTAATAAAATTGTTTCAAATTTTTGTCTTGATTGTACCGGGTGTCCAAATAAGAAAGAACTCCCGCTGTATCTCAGAAAATGTTTATCGCACAGCGTGGAAATTATTTTCAAGTTTCTGAAATGGCCGCTAGGGGGCGTAACTGCAATCTTGAATCTAAAAAAGTGATGTTTCTGTGAATTTTTCTATTAGAACCTATCAAAATATACCTGATTTTTAAAGTCAAGGATAATTTAAATCTATTTTGTTTAACGATTTTTGCTGTATCTCTAAAAATAAAGTGGTGGAGAATATTTAAAGGTTTCGGTAAAAACACTCTGTATCTTCAAAACGGCTAAGCCGATTTAAACAAGCTTAGGCTAGTTGACAAGAGCTTCTCGTGGGCTATAAATGTTATAATATTTAAAGTTTTGTTAGTTTTACATGTCGTCGCTAGAGGGGTATTTTTGAAATTCCGACAGAAATAGTTAATTTTCTCAAAAAAAATTAATGCGTTAGTATGATTTTTTTTTTATAAAAAAGTAGCCTAACGATGCTTAAACAAGCCCGGGGAAAACCATATCTCGATATCTTGTTTCTTACCTAAAATTTAGGCCAAACAAAATTTTATACGTCATTATCTCAAAAACTACAAGAAATTTTATAAAACATAAATTATGTATTTTTACGAAACCTTTAATTTAGGTTATATAATATTTTTGCCTAAATGCAATACTTTACGAATTATAATCAATAAATCGAATTTTCAGGAGTTTTTAAGGTATACCCCTAGAATTCGATTTTTTTATTATAACTCGTAAAGTATTGCATTTAGACGAAAAAATTATATAACCTAAATTAAAGATTTCGTAAACATACATAATCAATGTTCTATAAAATTTCTTTTAGGTTTTATAGTTTTTGAGATATTGACGTATAAAATTATCTTTGGCCTAAATTTTAGGTAAGGAACAAGATATCGAGATACGGCTTCCGCGGGCTTGTTAAAGCATTATTTAGCTACTTTTTCATGAAAAAAAAATAAATGCATTGATATAGCATTAATTTTTTTTGAGAAAATTAATCATTTCTGTCAGAATATCGAAAGAAGCCCTCTAGCGGCGACATGTAAAACTAACAAAACTTTAAATATTATAACATTTATAGCCCAAGAAAAGCTCTTGACAACTAGCCTAAGCTTGTTAAAATTGGCTTAGCCGTTTTGAAGATACGGAGTGTTTTTTACGGAGGCCTTTAAGTACCCCCCACCACTTTATTTTTAGAGATACAACAAAGATTGTCAAACGAAAAAGGTTCAAATTATCCCCGACTTTAAAAACCAGGTATTTTTTGTTAGATTGTTATAGCAAAATTCACAGAAACATCACTTTTTTGCATTTAAGATTGCAGTAACGCCCCCTAGCGACCATTTCAGAAACTTGAAAATAATTTCCAGCTATTTCTCTTGACCATTTTTACTAAAAATATTTTTTCCCCAACGCTGTGCGATAAACCTTTTCTGAGATAAAGCCGGCGTTCTTTCTTATTTGGACACCCGGTACAATAAGGACGAAATTTCAAAACAATTTTGTTAATTGACATTGGACTTGTTGAAAAACTAACTTTAAGTTAAATTTTTAACAGGAATAAATTTTTTGAAATGTTCTGAATACACCATTATTTTTCATCAATTTTGGACTTTTTTATCGGGAATTTCTTTTTTTTTAAGGATCTTTTTTTTGCAATTTCCCGCTATCTCTGGTTTATGGAGTTATCCTCAAAAATCGATATGTCTTTTTTTATTCTGTTTTTTTTTTGGTAATAAAACTTGCAATTTTTATTGGCAGAAAAAATCCTCAAAACATTTTTTTTAGATTTGCATTCCGCGTCGAATGAGCTATAGCTCATATTTTTCGAAGCCTTTTAACTATTTTTCGCAGGAAACACACTTCTCGACTAGACTATTTTTATAGTTACTAGCCAGTGGCGTAGTCAACCTTTCAGGGCGGGGGGGGCAACGTTTAAAGGGGCGCTCTATTTCTTAAGACATTTTTATTAAAAAAAAAACAAACAACAATAAACAAAAAAATCTATATTTGAAACTTTAGGCCAGAATGGAAAAATAATGACAATATAAAAAATGTTCTTTCCCAGCAGTTTTTTTGAAAAAATCTTGTAATTTTTGGCTGTGTTTTGCGCTAACATCATTTTTTTTCACGATATTCCTTCCTGAACTCAGCACCTGACTTTTTTTTCTTTTTATCCATTTTTACTCTTAACAAGTTTACCCTTGCATAGACAATAAACGACTAAATAACACCACTTACACCACAAAGAGGAGAATATGAGTACCAGAAATAAATAACATACGTTTAAAATTTGCCGATTTGCAATTTTAAAAAATAAAGTAAACAATTCTGGAATATATCCAATACCGACACAATAAAAAGAAATGCCCCTACAAACGGATGCCGCGCTCAGCGGCTTTTTCCGCGGTGTTAGTGCTTTTGAAGAGAATAACCGCTCCGCTGACACTGTGGAACAGAAAAATTATTAACAAAAAGTGTGGACAATTATTATTTTAAAATATGACTTCTAAAATTACACCAGCAAGTAAAACATGTTTAAAGCACAGCATAGTATGTTGTAAATAATACGTGTTTTATATACGGTAGGGGCGGGGGGGGCAGTCGCCCCCCCTGGCCCCCACCTGGCTAAGCCACTGTTACTAGCATTATATTATTAAAAATAAACCAACATGTTTTATGTTTTATTTATTAAAACAACGAAAACCGACCAACGTTCGTACCCTTTTACGCATGAATTTGTTCAAAATCGTAAACATATTGGTGTGAATAATCAGCGTATTAAACCAGGAAGAAAACAGTTGTGAAATTACAAATGTTACTCGTACTGTCACACCATAAAAAGAAAAAAAAACTGCTCTATTGTGTTTTGATACAGCGGAACCTATTTTGGAATACAAAACAATTAAAATAGCATCTTAAACTGTACGCTTCCCACGAGGTTAAAAAAACTGAAGGATATGTATTGTTCTTAGATTTAATTATTATTAAGTAGGCGTTTTAAAAGAATCAGTGGAATGAAAAATAAATCCGGGATTTGGTCATCAAGATTCTTTTTTTACAAGTAAATTTAGAATAAGGTTTCGCTATACAGGGTGTCCCAAAAGTAATGGGACACAGAGCAATAGCAGATTCCTTGGGCCAAAATAATGCAATTTACATAAACTTGCCTTATCCGAAAGTTAATAATAACAAAGATAGAGGGTGTTAAACTTTTAATTTTGCTTTCGTTTTTTCTTAATAATTCTTTAACCAAATGACCTAGCGGTACAAAATTTGGGATCTGGGGGTTTTTTGAGGCGAGAAATTTAAATTTGTCCACGCTTTTAATTTTGCTACTAGAGGGCGCCAGCTACGGCCTACCTCACTTGTTTTAAATGTCGTAACTTTTTTTGGGCTTAGAATATTGACCTGTTTATTAATAAATAAGTTACTATAAATTCATCTGCATCAAAAATGTATACTTTATTTAAGTCTCTAGGAGCAGCCGTTCTCGAGATAAACGCACTTTAATGGATCTTGCAAATTTTTTATGGAAAATAAATTTTATCCAATTGTTTTCAAACATTGCATAGTGATAGTCCTAAACACGCTGATCAAAAGTCTTCCAGGGCACAAAACCCGAAAACGCCTCCAACCCCCCCAAAATCACCCTCAAAGGTCACTGGGGATTTGGGGACTTTGGACGGTGATTTTTCAATAAACAGGTCAATATTCTAAGCCTAAAAAAGTTACGACATTTAAAACAAGTGAGGTAGGCCGTAGCTGGCGCCCTCTAGTAGCAAAATCAAAAGCGTTGACGAATTTAAATTTCTCGCCTCAAAAAACCCCCAGATCCCAAATTTTGTACCGCTAGGTCATTTGGTTAAAGAATTATTAAGAAAAAACGAAAGCAAAATTAAAAGTTTAACACCCTGTATCTTATATTATATAATTGGGTTATATGGGTTAATATGGGACCAAGTTCCAGTCTGACGCATGCACTGTATATATTACACGAAAAGTTTCAGCGTATTTTCCCCCGATCATAACTTCGGTACTAAAACTTTTTGCATCACTATCAAAGTAAATTTTGAAAATATCGCTCAGCGATAGGCAAGGTATAACTTTACTAATGATCAGAGGTTCTGGAAACCGACAAAGATCAATTAGCGAAACAAAGGAATTATTCAAATGCTAAGTCGCCAGACGCCCCTTGATTATTTTTTCTGGGGACACCTGAAAAATGACGTATTTGTGACAAAGTTTGAAGATCTGAATAAATTGAGAAGGATTATTAAAAAAAGGTAACAAAATGCCTTTGACAAATTTTACTAAAACCTAGCCCATTGTCAAACTTTGGGAAGAGGACATTTAATTAATTAACGACATTCACTTAATTTTTTTTGTTTTTTAAAAGTCATTATTTCTTTTACTGCTAGTAATTTCATAATTTAATTGTTACTAAATTTTCGACAAAACTTACGTTGGTATAGTCTGTCTCAAAGTTTATCGCTATGGCTTTTGACGGGCAATACCCCAATAAACCTTTAACTATTTTATTATCTATTGTTATTGGGTAAACCCATTATTTCATAATGGCAGGGGTGGGCCAGGTATTTCTTGAGTATTGACCATTAGCTATATATATATATTTCGGCTAATATTTTAGTGGCAGTGTTAAATAACCGTTTTTACTGTGCGTTTCGAAAAAATTGTTTTACGAGAATTTAACTATGTCGCGTCGAAATCATTTATCATTAAATGCAAAACAGGTTGTGAAAAATAAAGAACAGATCCATAATTTACCTTGATGAAACATGGTTCGATACACACGACACAGTATCCAAAGGATGGGTTAATCCCAGTCAAAACTGTCAGACGAAAGCACCTTCAAATAAAGGAAAACGCATTACCATAATACACGCTGGTTCAGAAGACGGTCATGTCCCAAACTGCTGTTGTTTGCAAAGAATATTAAGGATTATTATTGAGGAGGATACAAGTGCATAACTTTTTGAAAACTGGTTTCAAAATTATCTTTAAAAAAATATTCCAAACAACATTGTTAGTATCATGGATAACGCAAGCTACCACAACCGTCTGCTACATAGTGATGAGCGAGACCGGTCTTGGTCTTGCGGTCTTGGTCTTGGTCTTGCAGCAAGACCAAGACCAAGACCAAGACCAAGACTGCCTTTTCGCTTGCAAGACCAAGACCAAGACCAAGACCGAGGTGTGCAAGACTACGCAAGACCAAGACCGACCTGCAAGACTCTTGCACTTATGCAACTTTTTTTGATATTGTAACATTTTATTGTTGTATTTAATATACAGAGGCATTTCATACAGACATGACAAAAACTGTGTCAAGAACTGTCAAAAGAGGCGATTATTTAATAAGTAAGAGTTTCTTAAATAAAATAATAATTAAATCGATCACTTTGTTCTTTTAGTTCTATAGTTCTTTTACAACGATAACGAATAATTTTAATAACATATTTCAAAAATAATGAGATGGTGACTCAATGGTCCGACAAAGCTTGACATCTCCGAAATCGTTTACAACAGAGAAAAACTAGGGGTACAAAAGTTATGGAAGCTGAATATTACTTTTATAATTTTAATGTTTTTTTTTTAATTAGCTATTAAGTAATGCCACTTACAGGGTGGATCAAAAATCTTCAAAATCCTTTTTCACACTGTAAGAGGTGGCACCATTAGATTGCTTCTTAAAATTAAGATAATGTGAAAGTAATGGATTAATATAAAATATTTGCCATGTGATAAAGGAATAGTTTTAATATAAATGGATTGTAAAAATCACTTCCGGTTTAGACGGAAAAGTCAAAACCGAAAATAATATTTAAAAACCATCTACGTCGACATTGTTCCTATATAACAACAATTTCCAGCATAATATACAGGGTGGCGATTTTTTCTAAATTAATTTTTCGCCATAAATTTTTTATTTTAGGGGAAAAGCTAAAAATAAGGGAGTTTTCTTGAGTGGTAGTGGATTAATAGAAAAATTCTGGAATAGAAAATAATTTTACATTTTATGCCCTTTTTGTCTATAATTTTTGTATGTTTGGTTTTTTACCATAATGGACGATTTAGGAGATATTGAGCTTTGTCACACTATTGGGCCACCTTGTATCTGCAGATTGTTTATAAAGTATTTCTACAAACCAATTTAAAGGTAAAAAGATCATATAAACTGAAAAGTTTTTTAAACAACTTCTTTTTTGAATCAGAAACCAATGATTACATATCAGAATTATTTTCACATATATTTCACATCTGGTTGAAATTAAAAGTCTTTTTTTTCCGGCTCACACAGTAAACAGTTTTGTATTTGCTTTAATTTTATCTGCTTCTTCAAAGAAAATTTATATAATTCTTATCCCTAAAATGTTTCTTTATGCCACCAAATGTATAAAAGAAGGTTATGTCTTAATTTAACCAAAAATAGAGCGCTATAAAGGGGTGGATTTACGCAAAGGCTGAGTAGGCTGAAACCTAGGGCGGCAAATATTAATGGGCGGCAAATTTACGATTAATTTTTTTAAAAATGTAATGGTAAATTAATATACTTTTTTAATATTTAGGGAATAGGTAAAAATATCCTGAAATTTGTTTGTTTTAAAAAATTGTTAATTAATTTTCTGTATGTTTTACTTTTGCTAAATTTGTTTAATAATTTTTTATAAGAATTACTAGTGTAGTTTACATCCAAAAAATATTGACATATTAGGGCGGCCAAAATTTATTAGCCTATGGGCGGAAAAAAATTAAATCCGGCCCTGGCGCTATAAATAAATAAACGCCTTCATTAAAAATATGCTTTTTAATCAAATAATTTAAATGTACGTTTAAGATTAAAACTGGTATATTTTTAAATTTTAAAGCAAAAAATATAGTCCCCATCTTGATTTATATTTATGTAATAAAAAGATATATTTTATTCAAGATTGCTTAGTTTACATTATTACTACCAAAAAAAAGCAAGACCAGCAAGACTCTTGCAGCAAGACCAAGACCAAGACCAAGACCGGGTGGTGCAAGACCAAGACCAAGACCAAGACCAAGACCAAGACCAAGACCAAGACCTTGTTTTGGCTTGCAAGACCAAGACCAAGACCAGGCTTGCAAGACCAAAACCAAGACCAAGACTAGCCCGGTCTTGGTCTTGGTCTTGTTTTGCTCATCACTACTGCTACACAAAGCACCAGCTTCATCAAGTTCAAAAACTGAAATCCAGGAATATTTGTTAGATAATGATATTTATTTTGAATTCAGTTACAAAAAAGCGCAACTTTTTGAAGTCCTAAATTCATATGCAATTAAAAAACAATATATATGTGATAATTTGGCTGAACTGGCTGGGCTTACGTCTACCTCCGTATCACTGTATGTTTAACCCCATAGAGCATTTGTGGAACCAAGTAAAATCAAAGATCAGAGCAGAAAATGTTACACCTACTTTAAGTCCCAGTGTTATAAATTTGATAAAAAATGCAATTACTAACATACCAGTTAAGAGCTGGAAAAATTCGGTATAGCACATTATAAAAATTGAGGACTCTTACATTTCTATACAAAACAACATAAATCCTATTGTAATTAATCTCAATGATGACTCTGATAGTAAAACAGAATTAGATTTAGATGTTTAGATTAAAAATTTAATTATGTATAGATAATATAGTTATTAATTTAATGAAACTTTGCATATATTTAATTTCCTAATGTAATTTTTAGATTATACCTACCTAAGTAAACAATAAATTATAAACCTTTAAATTATTAGAGTCCGTCCCTAATGTTCTGTCCTTTAATACCTACTGATCCGCAGTTTTATTGTTGTCGGCAGGTATAATCCATAAATGAAGGCAAGAGCTAACACGGTATACTTTGAGACAAACTATACATTCAACACAAGTTTAATTTTTATTTTAAGGGGTACTTAGTTGGGATTATCAGAATTTTGCATTCTATTTTATTTTTAGAAAGTACATATCTCAGAGTATATTGTCTGAAAATTTCAAATTGATCCGGTAAATATTCTCAGATATGCACATCTTTCTAAGGACCTCTTCAAGCGCTAGACCCGTATTTTCAAATTACAAAAGCATTTATCTCGAAATTATGTTTTCAATGTCGGTGAGCATGATTTCTCCGAAACGGCTTGAGTGATCGGGTTCAAGATGTTACACAATCTTCTTATAAAAATTCCTCAGGTATTAACTAAAGGAATAAGATTTCTGAAAATTATTTCAATTTTTTTGAATCAATTAAAGTTGGAAATTTCTTCGAAAATCGCATTTTTGTTTGAGAAGCCGTCATTTTGTCAAAAATCAAAATTTTGACTATTCCTTTGATTAATACCTGCATCCATCAAGGAAGTTTAAAGGTGTATGGAAGCCCAATACTGTAGAACAAAATTGTCCACGCGTGCAGGGCAGCGGGAATAGGGGGGTTGGCCCTGCGGAATTTGCGCAATGAATAGTAGGTCAGGGCCGGATTTCCATAATTCTTTGTTACTATCTATAAAATTGACATCATCAAATGTCAAATTCCAACATTTACTGTTTTTTTTTTTATTTTTTGCACAAAATTGTTGGTTATTAAAGGATACTACCATAGAATATTTAAAATTATTGTGTAATATTAGATTTTATATCATCTGATATAATATGGAAAGAATATGTGGCGACACTTTACTGCCTTCTATTTAAATGGTCGATATTTTTGAAAGTTTTGTATTTTTACCAAAAATCTTTGTAAATAAATAAAAACACGATTTTTTAAAATAAATTTCAAACATTGTATGATAGTATTATGTACTTATCACCAATTTTGTGATAAAAGAAGGGCAAGATAGTGTAAATGAGTTTAATCTAATCCTAAGATTCTGGTTGTACATTAAAAAGTGAAAGTTTTTATAACTGCTTTTTAGGCATATACTTTTCACTAATAACAAACATTTATGAGACAGAATAACAGTGGTTAAAAATGTTTAGTAGCCTTTGGTACCTGAGTATCCATTGTAACAATATCCGTTAAATATTATGTGTGTACAGTATGTCGAGCTTAAAAAGTTGATAATGCAAGATTAAGAAACCAAAAATCTAATTTATTTAACAAATGGTATTGTCTCGAAAGTTGCCTCCTCTCCGATTATTTTGATCAAATTTGGTATATAGGGGTTTTTTGGGGCGCTGATTACAAATCTGAAAAATATCTTTTTGGCAACGTTTCGTTTCCAAGATCTTCATCATCAAAGTTGAAAATTAAACTAACCTTAATTTCACTATATTCTCCCTTCTTTTTGTACACAATTCTTGATTTTTACACTAAAGTGGCACACGATATTTTATAAACACCTTTTAAAACCTTGTATTTTTATTTATTTTACATCTTTTTTCCATTAAATTGCGAACTTAAAAAATAAAAGTGTAAAAAAGGTGTAAAATAAACATAAAAAAAGTTTTTAAAAGGTGTTTGTGAAATATTGTGTGACAATTTAGTGTAAAAATCAAGAATTTTGTGGAAAAAGAAGGAGGAATAGTGTAAATAAGGTTAGTTTGATTTTCAATTTTGGTGATGAATATCTCGAAAACGAAACATTGCTGATTTTTTTTTCAGATTTGTAATCAGCGCCCCAAAAAACCGTACCAAAATTGTACTTCCTTTCATTCAATTAGAGGGACCTGAATATATTTAAATTTGCCTCGTCTGCCCAGTAATCAATAATTTTGATCCTTTAAAAGAGTGTACTATAAATTATTAAACAAAATAAAAATACCTAAATGTAAACCTTATTTCTTTTTAATAATCCACAGAAATACACAAACATTGGGGAAATCATCTAAAAGATAGTTAAGATTGCCTTACTTTTCTCACTGCTATTTCCTATGAAATTTTCATTTTCTATTATTCATAATTGATATATTATTATTTATTCGGTTACCTAACGTTACGTCTTATAAAAAGCACCTAATTTAAAGATAAAAAATACTTACCTAAAGTTAAAAAGACGGGTATGTTACCCCTGGATTTGCAAGACAAAACCATACAACCTCTAGTCATTTTGTTACGATATTATAAGTAACAAACAATAAACACAAAATTATAGTCACAATTTAATCACCAATCACTAAAATCAGGTTTTGATCAATCCAAAAAAACGATACTCCGGCTCTCATAAAATTATATATGTGTTGGCTAACTTCACACTGATTTATCAGTGTGTAAGTAGGCAACACATTAAATTATTTCGTGGAATTTTGTTATTGCGCAGAATCGGCAGGGCCAACTCTGACAGTTATTTTCATACTGGGCTGGACATTTTTTGATCGAATGGGCCATAGCATTGGGCTTCCATACACCTTTAAACTTCCTTGGCATCCATCTATCCACTAAATATATTTTTTTAAATTTTTTATTTTAAATAACCCTATCCAAAAATATTGAATTATTGAAGCTATTATTGAAATTGGTTGCATCGATTCATTTTACCTTTCAAAATTTGACATTTCACTTTTAACACTAGTGCTTTAAATTGTTACTTTAAAGCACTAGTGATTTAAAGCAACATTTTTAAGGCATCTAGATAGTGTTAAAAATTCAATTTTTAGCACGTTTGTAGAAAACATATTTAATAAAATTTTTATTATTTCATAATGTAGACAGGAAGTATAGCAGTGGAATAACCAATCAGGAAATAATAATGCAATGCTAGTGATTGCAGGAACTACAGAGAAACAAGATTTCTTTATGTATTAAGTCAGATTTTTATAATGAGTGAATGGCAACAAATAGAAGGTCTGTTATACAGCTAATCAGGCAATCTAAAGTACCGCTTAAAATTATAATTTTATTAATACGAGGTATTTTATCTATCCTAACATCGGCATCTGTTGTGTTACCGTCGCGATGTAGACAGTGATGTAACTGTCATTTATTGAATGGTATTTTGTAATATAAGTAGGAAAAATTTCACATTATAGTCTGGCCAGCAAGTTCAGATTCGTAAAAAATGGTGATAATATTTTTAGCCCATTTTCTCACCCTTGCCAGGGACCTTAAAAAAAAATCCTAAAATTATTCTGCATATGAGGGTTGATATTTGTTAAAAAAAGTTTTGAATAATTGGGAGCGTAATCTTTTTAATAAAAGTAAAGGCTATTATAAAATATTCTATAGTTTTTTTTGTATCGCTATGATATTTTCCTATGTTATCACGTTCGGGGGAAGTTGACTCCTTCGTTACAGGGGTGGTTTTCTCATAGATGCTGGTGGGAAGTACACGTTTAAATTTCTTATAATTTAGAATATCTTAGTAGTTTTTCCCCGATTTATAAAGTGATTTTTGGTTTTCTTCATATTTAGGGTATGATTATATAACTATATTACGCCCTCATTAATATGAATTACATTTTTTTCACAATTATCTTCGATAAGGTGTCCCCTGACACGCCACTGGACTAAATAATTTTAATTTTTAGCCCTAAATGAGGCTCCTATTGCTAACTAGACTAAATAATTTTTATTTGTAGCCCTAAATTAGGCTCCTATAGCTAACTGGACTAAATAATTATAATTTGTAGCCCTAAATTAGGCTCCTATTGCTAATTGGACTAAATAATTTTAATTTGTAGCCCTAAATTATGCTCCTATTGCTAACTGGACTAAATAATTATAATTTGTAGCCCTAAATTAGGCTCCTATTGCTAACTAGACTAAATATTTTTTATTTGTAGCCCTAAATTAGGCTCCTATAGCTAACTGGACTAAATAATTATAATTTGTAGCCCTAAATTAGGCTCCTATTGCTAATTGGACTAAATAATTTTAATTTGTAGCCCTAAATTATGCTCCTATTGCTAACTGGACTAAATAATTTTAATTTTTAGCCCTAAATTAGGCTCCTATAGCTAACTGGACTAAATAATTTTAATTTGTAGCCCTAAATTAGGCTCCTATTGCTAATTGGACTAAATAATTTTAATTTATAGCACCAAATTAGGCTCCTATTGCTAACTGGACTAAATAATTTTAATTTTTACCCCTAAATTAGGCTCCTTTGCTAACTAGACTAAATAATTTTTATTTGTAGCCCTAAAATAGACTCCTACTGCTAACTGGACTAAATAATTTTAATTTATAGCCCCAAATTAGACTCCTATAGCTAACTGGACTAAATAATTATAATTTGTAGCCCTAAATTAGGCTCCTATTGCTAATTGGACTAAATAATTTTAATTTGTAGCCCTAAATTATGCTCCTATTGCTAACTGGACTAAATAATTTTAATTTCTAGGCCTAAATTAGGCTCCTATAGCTAACTGAACTAAATAATTTTAATTTTTAGCCCTAAATGAGGCTCCTATTGCTAATTGGACTAAATAATTTTAATTTATAGCCCCAAATTAGGCTCCTATTGCTAACTGGACTAAATAATTTTAATTTTTACCCCTAAATTAGACTCCTATTGCTAACTAGACTAAATAATTTTTATTTGTAGCCCTAAAATAGGCTCCTACTGCTAACTGGACTAAATAATTTTAATTTATAGCCCCAAATTAGGCTCCTATAGCTAACTGGACTAAATAATTATAATTTGTAGCCCTAAATTAGGCTCCTATTGCTAATTGGACTAAATAATTTTAATTTGTAGCCCTAAATTATGCTCCTATTGCTAACTGGACTAAATAATTTTAATTTCTAGCCCTAAATTAGGCTCCTATAGCTAACTGGACTAAATAATTTTAATTTGTAGCCCTAAATTGGGCTCCTATTGCTAATTCGATTAAATAATTTTAATTTGTAGCCCTAAATTAGGCTCCTATTGCTTACTGGACTAAATAATTTTAATTTGTAGCCTCAAAATTAGGGTCCTATTGCTAACTGGACTAAATAATTTTAATTTGTAGCCCTAAATTAGGCTCCTATTGCTAACTAGACTAAATAATTTTTATTTGTAGCCCTAAAATAGGCCCATATTGCTAACTGGACTAAATAATTTTAATTTGTAGCCCTAAATTAGGCTCCTATTGCTAATTAGACTAAATCGTTTTAATTTTTAGCCCCAAATTAGGCTCCTATTACTAGAAATTACACTGAGAAATTACAGGGTATTAAAGATAATCACAAAAAACGTATTTAGTACCCTGTATCCTAAAAACTATGCATTTTCGTATATTTATAAAACCTTTTTTATATTTTTTCAATGAGGAATCACCTTATGAAATTTGACCGTGCATTTTTTGAAAACCCTGTATAACAAAAAGACCTAAATTAAAACTTTGAATTTGGACCAATATGATGGGCGAAAAAGGGCCCTTTTACTCACCTTCTTTTCCAATTAAACAGTCTCCCACCTTTTGTACTTAATAATACTCAATATACGCTAATGACCTATGGTACCTTAGCACTTAGGCTTTAGTCCTTGGTAAAATGCCCCAAGATAAAAAAGATAATTAGTAGTCATTTTCAAAATACTTATCTTTATATATTTTTTTTCAGCTGGACATGAACATTCACATGGAAACGGCGGACATCATCATCACCACCATCACGAACCTCACGTGGAATTTACCACCCATCAGGCCCATGAAGAATTAAGTCATCACCATCGATAGTGTTAAACAGAAAACACCTTGTACGTTTTAGGGGATATAAATCAGAAAAATCTCATTTAAAAAACAGGAAACGAACCCGTGTTTTGGAAAAAATACTATTTTCCATCATTAACAATAAAACAACGCAATTAAAACAGTGCATAACTAACATTATTAAAAATTTAAACAATATAGTGATAATTAAGTGAACACTAAAAGAAATAGTGGATGTACCATATTACTTATTTACAATATCTGTAAAAACATCAATATCCACTGAATTGTAACGGTGTGCCATGTTTATTTTTTTAAGCAATTGTTTGTTTATGAGTACTGTTAACGTATTCGAAATTATTCATTAATACCTTCAATTAATGCATGATTTTCTATTATTAAACACTTATAGTATAGACAACTAGATATACACTAAACAAATGAGTCTATTTATAATCTTGTCATTCGAATGACAACCGTTTAATAAAAGGTTGACAGTTTGGTTGCCCAAAACTGAAATATATTCAGAAAAAGAGGAAGAAAAACTATTATTTTTAAAATTTATTAACGGAACGATTGTAATAAATTCGGGCATTAATTTGTGGTTAGATTAATCACCTTAACGTTTAACGCGCTGGCTAGGCTCGTGCGTTGATAGATAAGTACCTAACCGCGATTCCACAATCTAAATGTTATTATTGACACGTAAATTTCCTTCCCCCCCCCCCTGCAGCCCCACACGAGTGATTCGTGTCTCAATTTAAGGGTGGTGAACTTCGATCTTTACTATTTGTCTGCAATTATGCTATAGGTTATGTTTGTGACGTCACCGGTTTCCCCAGTACGTAGATAGAAACCATTTGATACAATTCAGACTATCCTGGTAAAACATCATCACTTATAAAGGATATTTAAAATTAAAAAAAAATCTAGCTATACATTTTTTTATTGAAAATAGTAAGTAAAATTCGAAATCAGTTAAAATAAACTTATATACATATAATTTATTACATACTTTTTATTTAAAATGTAAATTCCGTTTAAGGAAATAACCAACGGTCAATGTCCCCTGTCTCTGTAACTTGCACCTACACTAACAATACCGTAATAAAAACCTAATTCAGCTACATATATACAAAAAAAAACAAACTTATACCAAAGTTTTTATAACTAAAAAGCTAAAAATAAAACCAAAAGACAAAAAAAGCTTTCAATGCATTCTGAATCACAAATTGTAAAGACAACAGGGAAAACGACTACGTCACAAATGTCGAAGTGACATTTAAATTTGGCGAATATAGGCTTAAATGGGATTGAGCAATCCTATAAGTTTACCACCCTTGGGGTGAGTACCCCTTTGGTTTTCGGGAGCAAAAAACCTGTTTTTGGCGGCGACAGCGGTCGTTTCCGAAAAAAAGACTATGTTTTCAAAACATAACCTTCACTGGACAAGGATCGAAACGAAGGTCAAAGGGTGGTTGCTTTTTTCACGAAGTATACATACTACATTGTCCTTGCTTGTCTAATTAAATTGTTTGGTCTTCTTTAAGGCACCCATTCAGCCAGCACATTCCAGAGAAAATTTCACACCAACATTTTTCGACCAATGAAATACAAGCATTTCTCAACGTTGCCATGGTAACGGTACTTCCTCCTTTTTTTTACTTATATTACATACGAATCTGGTGTTTCTATGTAACTTAAATTGGTAAAAAAAAGTTTGAACCATCCTTAACGGCTAGGTTTTATAGAGCATAGATCTATAGTAGACTTATTGCTGAAATAACATTTTCTATCAGTTTTAGTAAAGTAAACTCAGTATTCGAAAGTTATATAATATATATTACATTCGAAACTGATGCTTCTATGTAACTAAAATTGGTAGACATTTTTTTTTCATTGCTTTCCTATCAATATTTTTTTTTTTTACAAAAGTCAATAATTATTGGTGTGAAATTTTCTTACCAAATACCATTTGAAATCAAATTATGCCAGGAAACTCCTTTTCGCTCACGAAGATTTTGAGAAAATTTTCAAAATATCCGTGAGTTTGAAAAAAAATCGGGAAATAATTTGACTTCTAATGGTATTACTATTGATAATTCCATGGTCTGGCTCTAAGGCATAGGAAATCATAGGTACCAAGTGACCACTATGTGGTTACTGTACGACAGCTGAAAACTGAATCTTAGTTTGCAATGTTTGTAAATTTAAATGAAAAGCAACTAGGGCGTATAAAATATATATGAGACGTCCATCTTAAGCTTGAACGTTATTGGACGCCCGAGTTTATTAATATTTAATAAACTCTGGACTTACGCAGGATTTTTTAGCTTTTTACTATCAGATAGAACTGACTTTTTGTGTAATTTGCTATTTTCGTGGGATTGTAAGTATGCTAGCTGAATGTATGTGTAAATGAATAAAGAGTGTTCTAAAAAACTTATAAGCTGTGTCCATAAAACAATATTGACATATCTAAAGTGTTAAGAGGGAACGAAATAACACCTCAATATACACTGACCGCCAAAAATTTGGATACATATGGAAGAAAGATTTTTTTCTTGAAACTATTAACACTCTTTTTTGGCAATCGGCTCTGTTTATCTAGTAACTTAAACTTAATAGGTTCAATAAATTGTAACAATATTCAGTACAACCAACCACCAATAACGTCAATTTATAATAAGAAATGAAAAATATTTTTTTTTACAATAAAAGAACCAGAAAAGCACAAAAATAAGATTTGAGATTCATAAAGAAAATAACACGACAAAGCAATGGCAGAAAAAAAAACAATAACTTTAAAATGTTTAGTAGGGTAAAGGTTGGTAAAACCAGTTTGACCTAAAATGTCACTAGATTTGACTAAAATTTTATCAATGAATATTAGAACATGTTCTATTTGCTCCAATTTATTGAAACAGTCTATTGTTAAAATAAATTGTGGTAAAATTCTTATTTTACACGATACAAAATAAATTGTAACAATTTATTGACCAATAAATTGAGGTAAAACAGGTCGTGTAAAGCCGGCATTTTTATTTTCTTCAAGAATAAAAAATGTTTTCATTTTGGCGGTCACTGCATAATCTTTTTTACAAGGTATAAATAAATTAATTTTTATTTTGTAGTTTTAGATACCAATAATGATATTTTCGAACGTGATAACATAACTGATATTAACTTAGGAAAAATATCTAGAATACTACTGCTATATCTTCATAGACATTGAATAAATTTTTAATAATTACTAAAAAACTTTTGTAGTAATCCCGTATAGGGGCAATGCTCATGGGTTTTTTATTTCATGCGATTTTGCAAAATACTTTAAATTTGCAACATTGCTTCTTAAATCATAAAGACCGGTAAAAACTGTACATTTTAAATTTATAATTCAAAATAAAGACAATAATGGAACGTATCATTTCCATGATCATACTTTAAGTATTGGCAATAGATATATACTACATAAAAAATGTAGATATATGTCAGACAGGAATGAGTTCCTAAGGAGAAAGAAAGTAAGTCATAAATGTATTTATTAGTTTTAGAAAAACCGTTTTGTATTATTGTAACTTTATGTAAAAGAAAATAAATTATTTTTATATACAATTGGTTTTGTTTTATTTATTAAATTAAAAATCTTTTCCGCAGAAACGATACCCACGTCACAATGATCTAACCACACATATTCACAAGCCTGATCGACAGCGGCGACCGAAGCTGAGTTCCAGTATTCAAGGCCGCCGGCAGGGAGGATCAGAGGGTGTCGACCCCCCCCCTGGATTTTTAAAAATTACCTAAAATAAAACAGTTCCCATCTCAATCCTTAAATTTTACAATATCGTCTTGGAATTTAAATGAGAATGATGGTCCACTAAAAAAAGTAGTGTGTGCTGGTTTAAAAAGTATGGTTACAACCAGGCTCGTCTCTTCCACTGGACACTCTGGGCAAGTGCCCAGGGTCCCACGATCGATAAGGCCCCCTAGTTCCGGTCAGATCAACGGATAATCGATATTACAGATAAAAGTATAGTTTGTTGCTGAAGTCAAGAGATATAAACTTAACAGTAGTAATTAATAATTTTGCTCCCCTTAAAACTAGAAAGGTACCTCCTCAGTAAACATAGACTTTACAATGTATATTAATCTAAACACTTCGAGACTTAAAAAAAAACAAAAACAAGCTTAAAATTATGATTTTATTAGGTTAAATGGAAAAATTGCATGGGTACTTACAAGAAGTTTTAAACGTTGTTAAAAGCTTGTTTATATATATATATCGATGGCCTAGCGTACAAAAGTGCTAAGTACCAATTTTGGTCAAAACGTGTTATTTCGCATACCTAAACCACCTAAGACATTATTATCTTACAAACACGTGTGCTAAGTGAAAACTGTAATTTTATTTCATCTAGCACCATCTTTCAAAAGTAACAAGTACTTCGCACATGCAATTTTCTACAACTTTTCAAGTGCACTTAGAACATTTTATACTAACTCAAACTCTGAAACTTTATAATTGGTATAATGCATTACTTAGACATTTGTGCTACTTTAAATACAATTAAAAGTGAGGTTAGATTTGGTCGAAATTTCCTTTAAACATTTAGAAGGATCGTGGTCTTGATTATTAAGCAGTTAAATTAGTGATAATGAGTTCCAGAACCATACGAATATTAAAAAAGCTCTTGAAGTTCAATGTGGAGCTCCGGAAGTGAAGAAAGGTAAATAACAATTACATGTTTCTAGTCGGAGTTCGTAGTAGAAGTTGTAGTTGTGTTTTAGTTTAAGAACATTATTATGGTTTAAAATCGCTATTATGCTCTTAATTTGTATTTATTTCTAGAAGCCGAAATAAACCAGATTCCTAAAATAAATATTTTATCTGATGTCGTAATTGTGCCAAGCAAGAGTGGTTCTTCAAAAGTTTGTCAGGCGAAGAGGGTTTTTCCATGGGTAAGGTCATATTACCATTATTCTAAACCATTATCTTAAATACACGTCTAAAATATTATATTACCTTGTAACTGGTCTTTATCTACTAAGATTAATAATTTTGTGTAACTATTTTAGTACCTAATACCCCTCAGGATATTGTAAAAGAAGCAAAAGTCGACAGGAGTAATGACACCCACTAGTCGCAGAATGTATCCAGTTGGGTAAGATTATTTTTAAATTATCTCGATATTATTATTAGACATTCTCTAAAGAAAGCTGTTTTATTTTAAACTGATTTTTATCAATTTTAACTTCAAATATTAATTTCATGCTATAAATTTAGGTTCTAATATCATAAGGATGTAGAAGCAGAAAAAAGTGACATTAAGCAAGAACATACGCACAAACTGTCCTTGAAGAAAACAGACTTTTCTCAAATTCGAAATGACCAAGAGTATCACAACCAACCAGCAACATTTTCCTGCTACATTGAAGATGAACACGACCCTTTTGAAGCTTTTCAAGCTCTTATGAACCGGAAAGTTCATTAAGCAGTGAAGAGGAGGAAGAAATCCAAGCACAAAGGAAGCGCAAAAGGGTTGAAGTAAAACACCAGGATGAAAAAAAAAAAACGAGAATGATAAAAAGCAGATAAAAAAGGAGCAAGAAGGCGAACAAAGAAATGTGGAAACAGACAATAAAAAAATCTGAGACTAAGTGGAAAAAGGTACATTAATAGAAGTGGTAAAGAGGTACAAGAAAAAGACCCAAAGGAGTTAATTGTAACACATGCCGATTTAAATGCCAGCAAAAATAACAGAAGAACAAAGAAATATACTCTGTATGGAGTACTATAGTTTGGCGGATGACGCCAAACAAAAAATTTACTTGTCAAGCCTTATACACAATGTCACTGTATCTAAAAAGAAAAATAGTCCTAAAACAAAAAATAGGCAAACGTCTAGAGTTTTCTTCCTCAAAGATGGAAATAGAGACCCACAAAGAGTTTGCCGTAATTTTTTTTGCACCACTTTCGCAATTTCTCATAGAATTGTAGAAAATTCTGCCAAAAACACCAGTTCTGATACCGGTTTGTATACTGGTTTTGACAAAAGGAAAACTCTCGTCCACCACATGCAACATCAGAGGAGACAAAACTGTTGGTTCAGCAACATATAGACTCATTTCCTAAAGTAGAGTCTCACTATTGTAGAAAAGACTCAAAACAACTTTATTTGTCGCCAGAATTAAACATTTCAATCATGTACAGGCTGTACAAAAGCGATTTTTGCAATGAGAAAAAAATACAGCCCGTTTCTCTTTTCGTGTATAAAAAAATTTTCCATGAGTTTGACCCAGCATTGGCTTTTCATGTTCCAAAAAGGATCAGTGCTCACAATGCAATGCATACCATCAGGCCACAAACAAAGAACCACTAACAGAAGAGTATAACAAGCACAAAAAGAGAGAACAAGAATCAATGACTATGAAATCCGAAGATAAAAAGAGCTGCTAGCGAACATGGCAAAACTTTCCGTTCAATTAGTTTTGATCTCCAGGCGATACTACCTCTACCACATGCAGGAGATAGTCAAATTTATTATAGACATAAACTCAATGTGTACAACTTCAAATTTATGATGCTGCTAAGTCAGATGGTTATTGTTTCATCTGGGATGAAACCCATGGTAATAAGGGTAGTGCGGAGATAGGTACTTGCCTCCTAAAATACCTCAAAACCTTACCTGAAACAGTTTGCCACGTTGCATCATTTTCAGACACTTGTAGCGGCCAAAATCGGAATAAAAATGTTGCCGCAGCAATGTTATACGCAGTAAGTAACATTAACCATCTGAAAATTATTGACCTGAAATTTATGGAGTCGGGACATTCCTATCTAGAGGCGGACTCAATGCATGCAACGATTGAACGCGCTAAACGTCATAAAAAAAATTTTCTCGACCCGTGAGTGGTGTTTGCTAGTTTCGGCCTCTAGAATAAGACCAAAACAATACATTGTAGAGAACTTGAAGTTTAACGATTTTTTCGATTTACAAAGCCTGGTAAATAGTTACGTTTTAATACAACCATCAACACAAAAAAAGAAAAAGTAAATTGGTTAAATATTAAGTGGTTGCGCTTTGAAAAGGAAAAACCTTTTATAATACAGTATAAATACAGTTTATCTCAAGAAAATTTTGAAGAAATTGACGTAAGTTGCAAGGGAAGAGCTGGAAGAAAAAGAACGAGCATAAACGTTGAGTTAAACCAAAAGTATATGACAAGACTACCAGTTTCACATAAAAAGAAAAAAGATTTGGAATATCTATTAAAATCTAAAGTAATTCCCGATGAATACACTCAGTTTATAGACGACATTCCTGTATCATCTAACAATATTCCAAGTCGAAATGAAGATTCTGACTTCTCTGATTAGACTATAATTTTTGAAGATCTGATAAAAATATTAGTTTAAGTTTTTTTACTTTATCTTTGATAGATTATTATTTTTTGTATTTGCTTCAATAAAAATATTATTTTTTCATTGTGGTATTAACTTTCTTAAAAACAAATTTTTGGTACTACAAAGGTGCTAAGTAACAATAACAATTTTTTTTAATATTATTATTTCTGTTAAGTTATGAAGCTCTTCATAACTTAAAAAAGGTCCTAAAAGATCTCAAAATATGCCAACAATTATTCACAGGTATATAATCAAAACCATAATTTTAATAAGACCTCAAAGTTTAAATTTCAATTATTGGAAAATTAGCAAATTAGCACTTAACACATTTGCACGCTAGGCCATCGATATTTTAATAATAAGATCGTTAAAAAACCCGCACCTAAAATTTAACCCACTTCCCTAATAGTCCAGTAAATGAAGACCTGAAAGTACCCAAAGCTGTAAATAAATCTGTACAGTTTTCATTTGTGGCGCAATTCTTAGGTCTTCGCGAATCCTTTTGAGCAAGAAAAAGTTTATCACGATTCCGACGTGGGAACCCGCTGAAAATGGCCCCCTAAAGTCCAAAAAATGAGTTTCCAGCGAATATCTGCCAAAATATGCAAATTAGAGAATTTTTGTTTGGACAAAAAATAAAGATCACATCGAAATCTACAAAAATGGTCTTTACCATTTTTTTCGCAAAACCAATATTTTTCGCAAAAACGGCCGTCGAAAAATCCATAACATTCCACCCTGAATAGATGTGGTTAGTTGTGAGTCCGCGAGTCACTGGTGTGATAAATTTCCCTGATTTTTAAAAAATTATTGGACTTTATTGAAAAGAAAAAAATACATTTAGAAACTAGACAATCTAAGCTTTAAAATGATGTGCATTGAAAAGCATTTCAATAGAGGATTAGTTTTTGATTCGCGTTTATTCTATAGATTTTCTAGAACTCCGGAAACGGCTAAAAAATGCAGATAGGCAAAACATTTTTTTACCAAAACGCAAGAAAGATGGTGAAGGCAATTTTCTGGGATCATTAAACATTTGCTAAGGTCTCATTATAAAAAATAAATGGTAATAAGAAACCATTTTTTTTAATGTCAATAAATTAATGAGATACTCTCACAATATTGTGAAAAAAACACTTTAACCGCATTTTTTAATATTCTAGAAAAATCAAAATGGACTCAAACTCACATGCAATGATAGGTACGGGTTTTTCCATTTCAATGAACTTTAAATGATTAAAAAATGTGCATTATTGCCCGAGTAATGGAACAATTTGTCCGCCCGCTTATAAGTGAATCCATGAAGATAGCGGCATTCTAGCAGTAGAAAGCAGCTGAAATGAGGGAACTTTTGAGTTCCGTTATATCGAAAACTATCGATTATTCGAAACAAAGTATAAGGACCATTTTTGTAGATTACAAGGCGATCTTTAATTTTTGTTTAAACAAAAATTCTCTAATTTGCATATTTTGGCATATATTAGCGGGAAACCCATTTTTTTGAGGGGCCATTTTCAGCCCTTTCCCAGCTGTTAATGTTGATAAACTTCGCTCGAAAGTATTCCTGAAGACCAAAGAATAGGCCTTTTTATCACGTGACAAGCGCAAGCGCAGTCGCCGACAATGGCTGGGAATGCAGTATTATCTCCCCAATTAAATAATTTACTGGACAATATCGTTGATGGTGCTTCACTGATTTATAATTCAGTTATAGCCCATAATTGTACGCAATTAAAAAGGTAGCTTAAATGTCATGGACGTCTTTAAAAAAGAAAAAGAAGTGAGCTGATTGAGAGGTTAGGCATCATTACTTCTTTACTATACAAAAAGTATCTATAATTTTATTCTAATTAGGGCTACCACATATATACGATTGTTATATTGATTAAATTGTATTGTATTTAAATGATTTATAGCGTGTATCACTCTTACATACTCCATAACAACACCGCTTCTTCGTCCTTTTCGTACTGATATCATTATATTATTTGATTAAAAAATCCTATTTGCTAATTAAGGCACTTTTTTCTTTATTTTCGTATTTCTTTCCTTTTATAACTATACTTTCTTTAGTATTTTTTTATTTTAATTATGTGTTTACAGGCCCTTTAACATGCTTGTTTTCAAAAAACAGTACGAAAAAAATGGCTGATACTGACGCATGCGCACAAAAAAAATTGTGATGAAAAGGCCTATTGAGCCACAAGGGAAAACTGTACAGATTTATTTACAGCTTTGTCCTTTCATTTATTGGACTATAAATATTGTCTGTACTTATAAAATATTTCCCTGTCAGCCACAGGGGCCTATTATCCCAAAGTGCCCAGGGCCTCCAATAGATTAAAGACGGCCCTAGTTACAACAATAAAACAATAACAAAATGGGTCAAAAAGTCAATAAAATCGTGATTACTTACGAGGTGTTTTTTCCAAATTTTTTTTGTTTTTCAACCAGTTTTTTATGAAATGTATTTTTTTTTTATAATTGCGATGGATTTTGACAGTTAAGTTGTTCTTTACATTTATTTTGTTGCATATTTAATTGACATTAAATTAAATGGTTGTTTTTGGTGGGATTTTCTTTGGGAGTCATAAGGAAAATATACTTTTTATTATACTTACCTAAAAATACTACATTTTCAACTGTGTATAAAATACAGTAAATATGACATTTTCAGAACAGCGCACGGATTTTTTTTTTCCGATCCCTCTTTCCGTGCGCTTATACAAAAATCCATCCATGGAAACTGTTCATAACAACGATTTATTTATTTATGACATATTTTATTTTCTGTCGGTGAAATTTATGCCATATTCAAAAAATGAATTCAGATTTGGAAGAAAATCCGGATATTACCGATATTATATTACAACAAACGGCAGAAGTGAGTGCAGATTTATTAACAGTGAAATCCAGGTTGAGATATGCACATGAATATCACATTTTTACCGAATGGCGGACTCAGAAAAGAATCAAAATTGTGAGTGACGATATTCTCTTAGTTTATTTTTCTGAAAAAGCCAAATCTATCAAGTCATCCACCTTATAGAGTCGATTCTCCTTGTTAAAGAGTTGTTTGGCAATAAAAGAAAATACTCACAACCAATATCCAAAAACTATCGCTTTTTTGAAACGACAAGCTGTAGGATATGTACCTACCAAAGAAATCCAAGGTTCTTACACAAGTAACCAAATTTTTATGTGAAGCTTCAGATGGACAATATCTACTAGCAAAAGTAATTTTAGTGTTTGGCATCTTCGGCGCATGCCGCAGAGATGATTTAATACGTTTGAGTTTAGACGATGTGGAAGATAATGAGCGTTTCCTTGTGGTGTTCTTACGAGATGGAAAAACTCACAGGTCAAGAAGTTTTACCATTACCAATGAAAATTGCAAATTTTATCCCTGTACATTTTACCGTAAATACGCAGATCTCCGCCCTAAAAATATGGAGAGTAGAAGATTATTTGTTGCATACCGAAAAGATGTTACGCTCAACATGTTGGGTGCCATACTATCAGTGGTATTTCAAAACTTGTTGCAAAATACTTAAAACTAAAAAATCACGAAGAATATACCGGACATGGGCTAAGGAGTTCTTCGGCTACCATATTGGTAGAAAGCGGGGGTGATTTGCTCACTTTGAAAAGATACGGAGGATGGCTTTCTTCCAATGTAGCAAAAGGATATATAGAGGAGATCATTCAAAGAAAAATTGAAGTATGCCAAAAGTTGTTTAGGCCTTGTAACTTGGAAACTACAAAATCAAGTCAATCAAGAAAACCAAAACATACACGAACACTCCGCTTCAACGTCTCTAGTTCAACAAAAAGAAATACAAAAGGGATTAAGCTTCAACAATAATACGAATTGTACAATAAATATAACCATTAATCATAAAGGTTTCGTCCAAATTTAATTTTCTTAGATTTAATAAGCTTGTATTTTTTTTTGTTAATTTGTTTTACTGTTTTCAAAATAAAAATAAATAATCGCAATTTTCTTAAATCATTTTTTGCGATGTTGTTTTTTAGGTATAATTAAAAATATCGTTCATTACACGTCCAGAAATTGATTTTTCCGTTCGTGCATGACTTCCCGTGTTCGGCTGCGCCTCTCACGAGAAGTTGTCACGCGCGCATGGGAAAATCGTCATTTCCGTACTGGTAATAAAATATAATATTTTCTTCTCATCTTCTTTATCCTTGTTTGTAATTGTTTAAAGTTTTATATTAAAAACTTGAACAAAACCTATTGATATTATAAAAATTTCAAAACATTAATTACACATTATTAATTTTGTCAAATAAGCTTTATTTCTCTATGCATACATGGCTTCAAAGATTGAATTCCTTTGGGGTCTGAACCGTGGGTCCGTACACCTTGTATCAATATGGTACAAAAATCCTAATAGATGTACCATCAAGACTCTACCACTTACATATCCCAGAAACGCTGATAAAAAGGGTCTTTCTCCAAGATTATATTTAAGCCAGTTAAACCATAGTAAACTTGATAAATTAAAGGACAGGGAAAATAACAAACTAAAAACAATCCATAATAAATATTAATAATAGGTATTTGACAGAAAACAATAATTTAGTTTTTACTAAAAAATTGCACCAGTAGAATACCCATGGGGGAGGGTTGGGTTTAACCCTCCTTCCCCTACCTAACGCTTTAATTAATTGGTCTAAGTGAATATATTTCCAAAAGTATTGATTAGTGGGGATAAATGTATTATAATATAGCGAATGCAGTTATTTTTTCAATTGTTTTTTTTTGCTTTTTTATATACTAAGATCCCCTTCCCTGTGCTCGTGGAGGGGGGCGAGGGTGCGAAAGGGAGGGAGGTATTTTTCACCCTCGAATTCGGAATCAGCGCCCGCAAAACCCCCGAGTGGAATTTTGCCAGCCGATCCAAAAACCTTGAATTTCACGTGCCCCTCCTGTTCCCCCAGGCGTATATTTGAATTCAGCGTTCCCCAAAACCACCGAGTACCAATTTTCGCGGCGTTTCGTGCGTTTTGGCAGGTTTGTCGTATAGGATGCACTTCTAGGTGCGTTTTATGCACCCGCGATGCATTTTCGCCTCTTCCGGAACATAAAAAAGCGGTACTTTTTTCTTACGGACGTTCTGAACAAAATGCAAAACACCGCATTTAAATTGGACCTTGACGAGAAAATTTATTTATTTTGGGGTAAATAGTTCTAGATTGCCCGGTCTATAAACCAACAACAAGGGAACTTACTCAAATTATAGAACTAGCGGCCTCTATGCTTATAATATTGTGAGATAAAACAAAAAACTATTTCCCGAAATAAGTAGCTACCTTTAAATGAAACCAAGATGTCACCTAAGTATTAACATAAGACAATAGATGTCTCGATAAGCATAATTTTGCACCATCGATTATATACATGTAGAGGCAAACTTGCCACTCGACTGTGCGAACAAGCGTGTGCGAGAGCAAAAGAAGAATCATAGTATAGCCTTCTTCTCTTGCTCCAACGAGCTGATTGGTTGGTGGAACCAATCCGAAGGTTGGAGCGACAGAGAAAGGTTATACTGTGATTATTGCAATTTCTTGTGTATATCAATAAACAATTGTTTCTTCTTCTTACCTAAAAGAAAACCTTTGAGCTGGTAGTAATGGTCTCAAACAGGGTCTGCAAATAATCATGAGAGTTATGCCATAGATCATGTTCCATAATAAAAAGGGATAGATATTGTAATTAGTAAAACTAAAAACAAAAGAAAAGTTATTACTTATACCATTGCCTTCTAGATTTCTAAGATTCTGGCTTCTTGTCCATACATGCTCGCTCGGAGCTTTAATCACTTTTTACCAGCAATTTGATTGGTTTCTTTTCTTTGATGGGATTAATGAGTAAAAAATTACATTTTTTTAATTTATGGGCAATTCTTGAACTACCCTCTCAAATTTTATACTTACTATTCAACCACATAAGGATTTACAGCATAAATGGACATTATACAGTAAGCAAACCGACCCTGAAAGCCAGCAACTTCACAAAATGTTTGGGTAAACTCATTCCTAATTTCTTCATCTGATTGTGTAGTTTGTTCGGGCATTTTTCTACCCCATTTTATTTTTTTAAAAACTTAAAATTTTCTTTTAAAATTTAAAACATTTTTTTGGTTTTTATTGTGTATGTTTTGACATTACTTATGGTTGTCACTTTTTAAAACTTCAACCTACAGGGTGTTGCACAAATGTGTATGAAATAAAAATACTTTAATAAATAATAAAAACGTCTAATTTTATTCCACACAACTTATTTGATTAAAATTTATGATTACAACTAAATAATTTCAACAAAATTACTTACATAAAGCTTACAAACATAATAAATTAAGCTTTCTTAGCAACTAAAGCATCTACGGTACTGGTGTAGCTTTTACCAATTTTTATCAGGGCTAAACCAGATCCTACACCACACGCTGTGCAGAGTGCCACATTCTGGGGCACAACACTTCTTATTATTGCCCATATAAGCACTGAGCCTAAGGAGAATGTTACTGCTCCGAAGGAACTAAAAAAATAATTGATAATGGTGTAGATATAAATATTTGAATTTTATATTATATATTTATTTAAATAGTCTAGCAATTACCTATACAATAATTTTTCTTGGGTGGGTAAAGCTGCTAAATGAGGCCTACTGTAGAGATAAAGTCCGGATCCAACCAGAGTGTTAAATAGAAGAATGTTCGTAATGTCTCTCTTTGGAAATATCCTAAAGCAAAATTATTATGTATTAACAAAATATCCTTTGTTTAATTATAGAGAATTAAATAAAGATAACTTTTGATTACAATATACCTTAAAACTAATGAGGGGTTCATAACATTTACTGATAAAGCTGTGTAACTGAGTACCCCTTGAGCCGGTGCGTAATAAAATAGCACATTTTGTGATGTAAGAGGTTTAAGCCCCAATTTGCTACAAAGTGAGACTTTGGACTCTGAAGCTGACATTTTCTCCAATTTTATAGGAAAATCACGTGAAAATTTTGGTTTTCAGTAACAATTTCCAAAAATAAACTGGAAATTTTTTGGGTTAAATGACATTTGAAATTATTTTCTTCTGCTTCTGGCGTTTTCTGCCTATTAACGTTTTTCGAGCAAATACCTGCTAGAGGCAGCCTTAAAACTTCGCCGGGCAAATTGGCGTGCGAAAGATAAAGAAAACAGGAGTATAACCTTTTTCTCTTACTCGACGTGCTTCGCGTATTAATTGGTTGACCAAGTGGGGTATATACCCCACTTAAACGACAGGGGGGTAATTGTCTTGAAAGTTGCCTCCTCTCCGATTTTGACCAAATTTGGTACACAGGGGTTTTTTAGGGCGCTGATTACGAAACTGACAAAATATTTTTTCGGCAACGTTTCGTTTTCGAGGTAATCATCATCAAAGTTGAAAATCAAAATAATCTCATTTTCACTATATTCCCCCTTCTCTTTGTACACAATTCTTGATTTTTACACTAAAGTGGCACACAATATTTTTTAAACACCTTTAAAAACCTTTTATTTTTATTTATTTTACACTTTTTTTCCATTAAATTGCGTACTTTTAAGTTCAAAGGCCGCAGCCATATTTGTTTATAAAACCCCTTTGTATACATGGTTGCGGCCACGTTGGGGTGTGTGAAAGTGGAGGTTTGCAATTAAATGGAAAAAAGGTGTAAAATAAATAAAAAAATAGGTTTCAAAAGGTGTTTGTAAAATATTGTGTGCCAATTTAGTGTAAAAAGCAAGAATTCTGTGCAAAAAGAAGGAAAAAGTGTGTAAATAAGGTTCGTTTGATTTCCAACTTTGATGATGAATATCTCGAAAACGTGTGGTAATATCCCAGAATAATGGGGTAATATACCGACAGGGGTATATATATTACCACACACGTCAACCAAACAACACGTGGAGCGAGAGAGAAAGGCTGCTTCGAGAAGGTTTATGCTTGAAGTTTGTAGCTTCCAAAAGTCTGTGTATAGCAACTTTTCGTAAATCAAAACGAAAGTGTTGCTTATAAATCTGGCCTGTCGAATATGCAAGAAGAGGGACCGTTTTATAGGTTAGAAAACCTTTTAAATTAAAGTAACCTAAAAAATAATAAATATATAATAAAAATGTTTTTAAGACTTTTATCCAATAAAGTACAACATTTAAAAGACACCAAGGGATTATTCTGTGCTTGTAGAAGTAGATTGTTGTCCTCAGATGTAAATCAGGATAAACCAGACTCCAAACTTGGAGGTTACGCAGAGGCTTACAAAAAGTTCGAACATATCCATGAGATTCCTAAGGAACAACCACAGACGTTCGCTAGTTTATTAAAAAATTCAAAATTTATTGATGTAAGTATCCTTCTAACCATTTATGTCTTTTATTACCAAATAAACATTATCATGATCTAAACGCCAACATGTCTTCTTATAGTTAGGTGATCCAACTGACAAAATAGTGACTGGAAAAATATTTCATGTAGTAGACGATGACCTTTATATAGATTTTGGATGGAAATTTCACTGTGTCTGTCCTAGACCAAAAAATAATGCAAGGTAAGATATAGTGAGATTAGATATGTCCCCACAAATGGTTTTACTTATAATAGGTTTAAAATTTGTCTGCATTTCAGAATGATGATTTTCAAATGGAAATGGATAAATTTTAGTTATTATACCAACAGTTTATTTTCATTCTTATTGTTTTACTGATGAATTTTATAGAAAACTATTGTGGGTTGTAAAATAGAAAAAATTGCAGTGTTTTTTTTTTATGTATTTCACATTGATTTTCAGAGTACTTTGCACAAAAAAAAGTTACTTTTAAGTATCTCCTTATACAACCCTGTATGATATTTGTTAAATTAGCATTAACTATTGTCTAATTTTGCTTAAAACTTATAAAATTTTAGTAGTTACGTGCGAGGCGCCAAAGTGAAACTACGTATAAGGGAATTGGAACTATCATCGAGATTTTTGGGTTATGAGAGAGATCTTACACTTCTAGAAGCCGATTGTTTCTTAATAGGATTAATGCAGGAGCGAAAATAGGAATATATGTATTATTGTTTAGTTTTTTAATTAAATATTAATTCTTATTTATTTTTGTTTGTTCTTTTTTTTAAGAAGTAAATTTTATTTTAAAAATATTTAGGATCCTTTTCCCTAATTTTTTACTACTGAAGTTTAAATGTGATCATAACAACATCAAAGATGATCCGCATTCAGAAATGCATGCGGATCATCAATCCCCCTAATTCCTTTCATGGATCAGATTAGATATATATATATATATATATATATATATATATATATATATATATATATATATATATATATATATATATATATATATATATATATATATATAATATATATTATATATAATATATATATATATATATATATATATATATATATATATATATATATATTATATATATATATATATATTATATATATATATATATATATATATATATATATATATATATATATATATATATATATATATATATATATATATATATATATATATATATATATATTTATATATATATATATATATATATATATATATATATATATATATATATATATATATATATATATATATATATATATATATATATATATATATATAAAACTTACTGGGTTTAACCTTTTCACAGGAGATATAATTCGGAGCTACGAGAAAAAAATTACCTGTGATGATGCGGTTCAGGGAGATGTAAAGGTTTATTTTGCAGAAAGAACCAAAATAAAGATTTAATTTGTAGGTTTTTATTTAAATAAAACAAGTAAATTATAGTTTTTACATGTAACTGTTAAGTTTTTTTTAATCTTCTGGCAAGAAATTAGTACAACATAATATATAAAAAAAATGTTTTTTATAGTCCTAAAAATCACGTTTTTTAAAAAATGTGAAAATTAGGATTAATGGTTTAATTTACACAATTATAGTCATATTTTTGAGCTGCCGAATTTTGGTAAGTCAGCTTACTTTTTTAAAAGATAAATTAAAAATACATATTAAATTATTTAAAGCTTTTTTACCAAAATATATTATATGTACATTATACAAACAAAAAAAAGTTGATTACTTAAAAATATTACAAATTTTTACACACTTATAAATACGTATTAATCGAAATAAATTTTACATATAATCAGATCTAAAAACATTAGAGTTTTGAGTATAATTTTTATGAGGTAAAGTATTAATATAAATAGCGAAATATAAAAAATATGTGATTAAAGGTTTTTGAAAGGCACATCAAGAATTCTTAACAATATAAAAAAATATTTGTGCAGTTGTAGATTGTGTTGATACCTAGGAGAACTGCACCTACATACATGGTTTCAGTTTAAAAACTTTTAATGCAAATATCTCAAAAAAAAAAAAAAATTTGAAAAAATGTAGCATGAATGTTATACAAGTGGAGGGTACTGGAACTTTAGGCGTACCACATCCAACTTTAACATTTAGAATGACATCATCTTTTTGTAACTAAAAAATTATTCTTTATATATATATATATATATATATATATATATATATATATATATATATATATATATATATACATATATATATATATATATATATATATATATATATATATATATATATATATATATATATATATATATATATATATATATATATATATATATATATATATATATATATATATATATATATATATATATATATATATATATATATATTTTAACAGTGTGTTTACTTAAGTTGAAGACATATGGCAAACTTTTGTAATATTAAAAGTTATTCTTCATAAAAAGATCTACATGCTCTAAAAACTAAAATACAATCATTAAATATTATTTTTTTCAATTCTATACGAGATAAGTCAAAAAATTCGAATTTTAGTCGTATTTTTTTTTGTAGTAGTGGCGCAAGTCCCTTTATATTTAACCATATTAAAAATTGTTATTATAAAAACTTGTTCGGAATTAAAAATCACGTTTAAATATGCAGTTCCATTAATTTATTATATATTTTTTTTATTTCTCAAAACATCTCTACTCGAAAAACGAAAACTTACTGTTATTATTGTACAAGTAATCTAGGAAGCTTCGACAAGAAATATCAGAGAGTAATTTTTGTACATAATTATATTCTAGAATGCTCTGATAAGAAATACTTGACAGTGGCATTTAAAACATCAGTTGTATTTACCGAAATTTGGTAGAAATTGCCAGCAAAATTTGTCATTTTTTTTAATTAGAAGTGTGTAATTGCATATTTAAACATAATTTTTCATTCCGAACAACTTTTCATAATAACAATTTTCGATATTTTGAAATATAAAGGTACTTTACTCTTAAGCAAAATTCATATTTTTTGACGTACTTCGTATAAAATTGAAAAAAAATTGATATCTGTTGATTGTATTTTGGGTTTCAAAACACGCAGAACTTTTTTAGAAAGAATAACTTTTTTTTTCGTAAAATTAATAATACAAAAGTTTGCCAACTTAAGTAGACACACTGTATGTATATATATATATATATATATATATATATATATATATATATATATATATATATATATATATATATATATATATATATATATAAAACCAGGAGGTTATTGGAGTGTAGTCATAAAATAATATTTTATGACTGCACCCCCAATAACCTCCTGCTGTTGAATATTTTTTCTTAACTAGTCAGTCACGACTACTTCCACCTTTATATATATATATATATATATATATATATATATATATATATATATATATATATATATATATATATATATATATATATATATATATATATATATATATATATATATATATATATATATATATATATATATATATATATATATAAATTTCAAAAATATTATACATACATTTTTGTTCTGCAAAACAGCCAAATAATTTTTCATTTAAATTGATATTTCCAGAAAACAAAATAAACTATAAAAATGTCAACCTTTTGTGATATCATAAAAGGGGTGATGTCATTTGATATTTTGAAGTTAAGGATTTGTATAATATTTTTTAAATATTTTATTTCTTGAGATATTTTGACAAATTTTTATTTTTATTAAATTTAAAGTTTTTACATTACCGCCTTGTATGTATATTTTATAGTGTCAAACTAAATTATTGACATCTTTTACGAATATTTTAAGGCTTTTTTGTAGAAAAGCAACTCAGACTTGATGCATCTGAGCTTTAAGTGGTGATAGAGCTTGATTTAAGGCACTTATAATGACTTAAAGGTTTTAGACAATGATCTAGGTTGAAGAAAAGATGTAAATTGGAGTTGAACATTTTAAATGAAGATACCAGATATGTAGTAGTAGGCAATGCTAGTCTAAGAAAAATTTTCATTCAACCTAATTTTTTTAAATGGCTTTTTTGTTTAAATTAACAAAAAAAAGTGTATACTTAAACTATAATAGCACTCGAATAAAAAATTATAAAAGTGTACAGGGTAGGCCACAACATAGAGGTAGGCAAACTGGTACCACTGCCATACCCTTCTTAGTCGTTGTTTTGGAACCACTCTCGGCTCCATACTCATATTTGCCAGAGCCTTTGGCATATTCACCCTAGAATTAAAAATACAATGATTAGGTCTTAGTGTATCTTGTTTTTTTTTCTAACAGAGAGACCTCAACAAACAAAAGGAAAAAATATTATACAAAATACACACCATTTTGTATGTAACATTTTTTTTTATTTTGGGCAAAAACAGATTATAACTGAGATCGTATAAAAAGCAAATAAAGATCAACATTAAAAACGGGCTAAAAATATTGTAATACGACTCGGGTTCAAATATGACCCGAGTACCTGCTTTTATTTTCAGGTACAGTGACGGCCATTAAATTTTGGGCAAAAAATTTGTCAAATATTGACTTAGTACAGTAGACGAAGGTGTGAACCTGAAGATCAGGTTGGGCCGCCATAATTTTGTTTTTAATTTGCAGGTGTTAATTTATACAATAACCTCTGAAAATATCATATATAAAAAAATGTCCGCAAGGGCCTGAAAATGAACCTCAAGAGCCCGGAAATCCGATTTTTCAACTAATTTGGTCGATATCTCCCGAAATATGACACTTACGCAATTCGTGTTTAGACGAAAATAAAGAGCAGTTTATTAACTGCAAAAATGATTCCCATCACCTTTGTCAAAAAATTGATAGTTTTTGCAATAATCGGACATAAATGCGCCGAGTATTTTTTGCACCTGCCCCCTATCTCGAAAGGTGCTTTAAGCTACTTACACTTTTAAACGGACGGACTAATTTTTAAATAACTCACGTAAAAATGCATATTTTTACATGATTTAAAGTTTACTTAAAATAAGGAACGTGTACCAATAATATATCTTGTTACTGTTTTTTTTTGTTTCTTTAGAATATTAAAAACTCGAGCCAAAGTTAGTTTTTGCTCGATATTTTGACCCTCCTATCAATCTGTTCATATTTTTTTTTATAAAAAGTAATCTTACCGAATTCTTCTGGATTATGGAGCTTTGAAAGGTTTTGAATACATTCCGCAAAATTCAATAAATATATTTGTATATTTTTATAAACAACGTGTTTTTCTTAGGGCGGGTTTTTTGAATTTCCGGAGTTTTCGAAAATGCTCGGGTCTATCGGGAATTAATAAATATTTAATTTTTTGTCGTGCACTTATTAAAGTACTTTATGTGTATATATATATATATATATATATATATATATATATATAATATATATATATATATATATATATATATATATATATATATATATAAATAAGGAGGAGGGAAGTCTTGGCCGACCAGTTAAACAACAAAGGTACTAAATTTCTTGGGTATCGCTCCAGGAGAGGGCTAATTAAAGTGCTAAATTAGTTTAACGAGCTTTCGAAAATATTTATTTTCTTCCTCAGGTCTACAATATGGAAAAAAAACATACAATCAAAAAAAGCAAATCTCTCAATTTTGGGTATACTTACAAAACTTTTACTAAACTTAAAGACAAGGATGACAGTTTGAAAAAATCTAACATAATATATAGTATTCCTTGCTCTGAGTGCGATGGCGTATATATAGGACAAACGTCTAGAGTACTCAAAGATAGATTAACACAACATAAAAGTGATTGTAGATTAGGAAAAAACTCTTGTGCATTGTCTCAACATTGTAATCAACTTGGACATATTTTTAATTTTAAAGAAACAAAAATTTTGTGTGTGGAGGCAAATTATAACAAAAGAGTGGTTCTAGAGATGATAGAGATATATAAACATTCTAACAGTATCAATAAAACTGACATTGACACTAAGTGTCATTTACTTAACTTACTCATTTTAACCTAAAACAAAGACAAACAATGATTCAATAGTTCTTTTCATCAGCTAAAACATTTAAACAATATTGTTTAAATGTTTTAGCTTGATGAAAAAGAACTATTGGAATCATTGTTTGTCTTTTGTTTTAGGTTAAAATTGAGTGAGTTAGTGTAAATGACACTTAGATTGTCAATGTCAGTTTTTTTTATTGATATAACTGTCAACATAATTAATTTTTTAATACTTTTTATTCTGTATTTTTTTTTTCTCTTTCTATCTCTTCTTTATAACCTAACATTTCTTTTGTAAGTAACCACTCTTTATGTTCAGTTGACCCTCACTTAAGAATGTAGGCTGGTCCTTCCCCTATTTGTGTTTTTTTTTTCTCTATTGTTAACACTTTTATGCTACACTGGACCTAAATATAACTCTAGGATAAGTGTATGGTAATGCTAAGGGCGAAGGGCTGTAAGTAAATATTAAAACATAAAATCTGGAATAGACAAAACATCATCATGAATCTATAATTTGTGTTCTCTCGGTCACGTACGTGCACACACACACACACACTCACACATTCAAACACTAACCCTTAGGTGACAGATAAGGGGGTTCACATACACTAACATATACACTCATACACACACACTAACCCTTAGGTGACAGATAATGGTTTACGCACATACACATGCACACACACACACAAACACTTACCCGTAGGTGACAGATAAGGGTATACTTTGCACACTCACACAGACATACACGCACATACACACATGCTCTTATGTGAGAGATAAGAGCTCCGTGATCATTAAGACACTACATATTTACTGTTTAATTTTTTACCATTACTAATTTTTCAACTTTGCATATTACGTACACATTCAGTCATAAGAAAATCTATCTTCCAGTTAAGTTAACAATATCTTAACTTTAACCTAGATATGCCCGGACCTTATACTTGCATTCCAAAAAATAATAATTAAAAAAATACATGTAAAACTAAAAAAAAAACCTGAAACGAATAAAGTGGTATAGAAATCCATCCATTCTGTACTAGTCTTACATTTAACAACAATTAAAATATTTTAAAAATGTATCAGCTTAATTATTAAGAAACATTAATATGCATTTTTCAAAAACTAAATAATATCCTGTTACCATACATTGTAAAACTCTGCTGTTTGTTGATGTTACCAACTTCTAAATAATGCATTTAGTTGTAAGTATACCTAAAATTGAGAAAGATTTGCTTTTTTTGATTGTATGTTTTTTTTCCATATTGTAGACCTGAGGAAGAAAATAAATATTTTCGAAAGCTCGTTAAACTAAGAAGTGTTTCACTTTAATTAGCCCTCTCCTGGACCGATACCCAAGAAATTTAGTACCTTTGTTGGAAAAAAAGAAGAGTGCTATCGAGAAGGGGACAATCTAAGCTTTTGAATGATGTGCATTTTTAGCCGATATGGTCCTTGAATATATATTAATTAGCGATAACCCGAGCATTTTTAAAAACTCCGGAAATCTAAAAGGACCGCCCTAAGAAAAACACGTTGTTTATAAAAATACACAAAAAATATTTATTGAGTCTTTCGTAATGTATTCAACACTTTCCAAAGCCCCAAAAATATGAACAGATTGATAGGAGGGTCAAAATATCGACCAAAAAATTTACTTTGGCTCGAGTTTTTAATATTATAAAGAAACAAAAAAAAAGGAAACAGTAACAAGATATTATTGCTACACGTTCCTTCTTTCATGTTAACTTTGAATCATGCAAAAATATGCATGAGTTATTTAAAAATTAGTCCGTACGTTTGGAAGTGTAAGTACCTTAAAGCACCTTTTGAGATACAGGGCAGGTGTAAAAAATACTCGGCGCATTTATGGCCGATTATTGCAAAAACTATCAAATTTTTAATAAAAGTGATGGGAATCATTTTTGCAGTTAATAAACTGGTCTTCATTTTTGTCCCAACACGAATTGCGTAAGTGTCATATTTCGGGAGATATCGACCAAATTAGTTAAAAAAATGGATGTCCGGGCTCTTAAGGGCCATTTTCAGACCCTTGCGGACATTTTTTTTATATATGATATTTTTAGAGGTTATTGTATACATTAATACCTGCAAATTAAAAAAAATTGTGACGTCCCAACCTGATCTTCAGGTTTGAGGTTTCTTCGGACTTCATTTACTAAACTAACTTGTATGCCAATTTTTGTAAATCGCTCTTTTTTACATTGTTTTACTTTTAATTACTATACATAAAGCAAAAGGTAAAAGAATATATTTATATTTTATAAAAACTAACAATTTAATAAATTCAAACAAACCTAAATATCCTTCCAAACAAATTTAATATTTTATTGCGGCCCAGTTTTTTTCTAAGACAGAGTATAGCCTTCCAGGCATCGAATAGAACAAAGCCCGGGCGTAGTCCGGATTTCCTCGTAACTCATTCCACGCCTCTAAAATTTTATCCTTAAGTTCGTTTACATTTTGCAACCTAAACTTATTTTCCCTATTAATTTTTTAAACTAATTCCCAAACATTTTCCATAACATTTAAATCCGGACTACGTGCGGGCCACGGTAAAACCCTGATACGCTGATCTTCCATCCATTCAGCTATTTGCCGGGCCGTATGAACGGGACACTTATCTTGCTGAACCTTCCTTCGATAAAATAACATACACCAAGTCCTCATGCACTCAGCCACCCCCATTTAACAAAATCGCACACTACTTCTGTTCTTTTGGGTATATTTTTCATCAAATCGTGTTCCGTGAGGCCTGTATACCTTATGTAGCACGACTGAAATACTTTTTCATCGGTGAATATCATATTTTCCCAAATCGAAGGTTCCAAATAAAATTGTAGAGCAAATCCAATGCGTTGTTGCGGATTTAAGACTGCCGGGTGGCAGCGCAATTCGGATATTTGCCTTATTCTGCGCCGTGCAGTTCTAACGGATGCTGGAAAATTGCTTTCCGTTTTTGCTAAAACTACAGATTTAAATGATTGGTTTCTCAAAACATTAACTAAATTATTGTCTTGTTCTTGATTCGATAGTTTGAGGCGAACACTTCCAGCTCTTCTCTCAAAAAAATGTGTTTTCTGCCTTTTTTTTTTTTTTAACAAAATTAAGGTGCTCGCCCATTAGAGCGACGCGGCGCGGCGCGATGCGATGCGACGGGTCACCTACATATAAAGTATCACTGATGCATTTTATCACGTCGCGCCGCGTCTCGTCGCCTAGATGGGCGGGCTTCAATTTGATTACATGTTAAGTATGCCTGATGCATTTAATCGCTTCGCGTCGCACCGCGTCGCGCTAGTGGGCGAGAACCTTTAAAAGTACTCTTTGGGATGTTAAGCTCTTCCGCCACATCTCTTTCTGGCCAACCTCTGCTCAATATAATGAATAATTAATACTTTTTGATCAAAAGTTAAGTTTGGCATTTTAAAAAATAATCTTAAACACTGACAACGCACACCTGTTTCTTTATTAGGTTTTTCAACAGATATTTATATTCAGTAGAAGGTAACATAAGCCTATTTTACGAAAGGGGAAAATAATTGCCCCAGATTTAATGGCCCTTACTCGACCTATAGGTTTAGAATCGTCTTTAACGGGTGTATAAAAAATTCCTCACCTGCGCCCTCCAAGCTCCACCACCTTCTTCCTTCTTGGAAAACATCTCGTGACCTGGTGGGTAGTAAACTGCAGGTCCAGTAACGTTTTTCGTTGGTGGTTCTTTTTTCTGAGCTTCCTCGGCTTCGGCGTTCTGCTGCTTTAGACTCTCGACCACTTTTTTGTGAGCCAGTTCCTTTTCGTGGGCCGTGAAGCCGGCGTTTAGTGGGCTAGTTGGAGGCTAAAATGATAAAAACAAAATTTGAAAATTTTCAATCACTTAAAAGTGCATTTACGCTACATTTTAGGGGTCGGGCGAAAGGACGCGGAGACGGTGGGCGGAGACTAACAAACTCCCACTACCGCAATTTTGGTATAGCCCAAGGAAGTTTAAAGGTGTATGGAAGCCCAATACTGTAGAACAAAATTGTCCAGGCGTGCAGGGCAGCGGGAATAGCGGGGTTGGCCCCGCGGAATTTGCGCAATGAATAGTAGGTAACGGCCGGATTTCCATAATTCTTTGTTACTATCTATAAAATTGATATCATCAAATGTCAAATTCCAACATTCACTGTTTTTTTTTATTTTTTGCACAAAATTGTTGGTTTTTAAAGGATAGTACTATAGAATATTTAAAATTATTGTGTAATATTAGATTTTATATCATCTGATATAATATGGAAAGAATAGATGGCGCCACTTTACTGCCTTCTATTTAAATGGTCGATATTTTTGAAAGTTTTGTATTTTTACCAAAAATCTTTGTAAATAATTTTTTTTTTAATCTGGGCTATTTGGCCTTACATACTATGTGTTTTGGCCACGGATCTAAATAGTTTACTCTAATATGTAAAATCCCTAAACACATATGGACAAGGACACACGCTTCACATCCTGGGATCCGTCAGAATGACTTTTAGTACATGACACACAAACAGGATCACTAAAGAAGGAAAAAAAAAACATAAAGGAAAGATTTAGGCTATACTACTAATTAATTATGAATAAATCTATATATTGTGGGTAAATAAATAAAAACACGATTTTTTAAAATAAATTTCAAATATTGTATGATAGTATTATGTACTTATCACCAATTTTGTGATAAAAGAAGGGCAAGATAGTGTAAATGAGTTTAATCTAATCCTAAGATTCTGGTTGTACATTAAAAAGTGAAAATTTTTATAACTGCTTTTTAGGCATATACATATAACAGTGGTTAAAAATGTTTAGTAACCTTTGGTACCTGAGTATCCATTGTAACAGTATCCGTTAAATATTATGTGTGTACAGTATGTCGAGCTTAAAAAGTTGATAATGCAAGATTAAGAAACCAAAAATCTAATTTATTTTTAAACAAATGGTATTGTCTCGAAAGTTGCCTCCTCTCCGATTTTGATCAAATTTGGTATACAGGGTTTTTTGGGGCGCTGATTACAAATCTGAAAAAATATCTTTTCGGCAACATTTCGTTTCCGAGATCTTCATCATCAAAGTTGAAAATTAAACTAACCTCATTTTCACTATATTCTCCCTTCTTTTTGTACACAATTCTTGATTTTTACACTAAAGTGGCACACGATATTTTATAAACACCTTTTAAAACCTTGTATTTTTATTTATTTTACATCTTTTTTCCATTAAATTGCGAACTTTTAAGTTCAAAGGCAGCAGCCATATTTGCTTAAAAATAAAAGTGTAAAAAAGGTGTAAAATAAACATAAAAAAAAAGTTTTTAAAAGGTGTTTGTGAAATATTGTGTGCTAATTTAGTGTAAAAATAAAGAATTTTGTGCAAAAAGAAGGAGGAATAGTGTAAATAAGATTAGTTTGATTTTAAATTTCGAATTTTTTTTTTAAGATTTTTAATTAGCGCCCCAAAAAATCGTACCAAAATTGTACTTCTTTTCATTCAATTAGAGGGACCTGTATATATTAAAATTTGCCTGGTCTGCCCAGTAATCAATAATTTTGATCCTTTAAAAGAGTGTACTAAATTATTAAATGAAATAAAAGTACCTAAATGTAAACCTTATTTCTTTTTAATAATCCACAGAAATACATAAACATTGTGGAAATCATCTAAAAGATAGTTAAGATTGTCTTACTTTTCTCACTAATATTTCCTAAGAAATTTTCATTTTCTATTATTCATAATTAATATATTATTATTTATTCGGTTACCTAACGTTACGCCTTATAAGAAGCACTTAATTTAAATATAAAAAATACTTACCTTAAGTTAAAAAGACGGGTATGTTACCCTTACTTCGGCTCTCATAAAATTATAATGTGTTGGCTAACTTCACACTGATTTATCAGTGTGTAAGTAGGCAACACATTAAATTATTTCGTGGAATTTTGTTATTGCGCAGAATCGGCGGGGCCAACTCTGACAGTTATTTTCATACTGGGCTGGACATTTTTTGATCGAATGGGCCATAGCATTGGGCTTCCATACACCTTTAAACTTCCTTGGTATAGCCGCATTAAAAATATTATATTTTATTTAGGTTTTTCCAAATTCGGTGTATCGATGCGATGTTGTTTCCGATTGCAAGCCTACAGGAGATAACGTTTTTCGGTAACTATTTTTCACTTAAATGACATAAATTATACACCATTTTAGAGGTAAGGAAATAATCTATGCCTCTGCTGTAACGGATTTTTCGAAATATGAGTCGAGTTAAGAAAAAATAATATCTAAACATAACCGATTTTAGGGTGACTTTCACTCAAGGAAATATTAAAAACTGAATCCAAATTTAAAAAACTATTACAGCAGAAGCCTAGAATTAAGTGTTGGCTTTCATATAGTTTTGGAAAATTATCGATAACTTATACCTTTTTAAAAAAAACATTATGCCCCGAACCCCAAATTGGATCCAATTACTCTTAAGAGATACGGAAAAAAATAAAAAAATTGACAAATTCAGAATGACTTAATACTTTTTAAGTGAAAAGAGTTACAGAAAAAAAGTTATCGAACCTAAACTCTTTTTTAATTGTAACATTCTATATATTTTAACCTAATAGCATATTAATATTCTCTTTTTAAAAAGATAACATCATGGAAGATATTGGTCGTCTATGCTAATTATTTAAACTCTATTACTCAAAACATCAATTTTATTTTAACATAATAATTTGTAAAAATGACTTATCAACATTAAGGATTGATGTGGTATCAGTTTAATTTTAAAGTGTAGAAAACAAAGAAATTGCGCAACATTCATATTTTGTTCGCTATCTGGAATGACGGCAACAATTTAAGGACTTATTCCGACGACTGGAACATAATTCAAAAACATAGGTCTATTATTATACAAAGCCGAGATCAAAACCTGTTTATATAGAACACAAGGAAAATGAAGAAATGAACGTATTAGGATTTGTCAAGCCCCATAATCAGGTAAAAATAATATGTTCTGTGTAAGCTTTGAATAGTAGTAACTCAACTTTTATTGAAGTAAAAACTCTTTTAGACGCGTTTAGCACTTTTTGTGGGTATTGAATGAGATTGAACCGTCAGACTCGGCTATACAACGCTCATGGTGCAGTCGGGAAAAAAGCCAGAGACTAAAATATGACCAAATGCATAGTAAATATATGTTCTATAGTTTTGTGGAGGATTAATGTTTTAATAAGTTCTTGTTCGGTTTACTCGCCTGGAGAATGGGACCACTTCGGTCCTGGTCCCGGGGAATAGCGCAATATTGCTTTTCAAGCCACGATTGCCAAAAGTTTTTTTTTTATGACACGAGAACCAATCGGAATTTGCAGAAGCGATGAAATGACCTTAATTCCCTGGAAATATGGAAAACAATTACTTTGAGACGCTACTTGCAGCCATACACTTGCAAAATCCTATCTGGATAAAACTTCTAATTTAGTAGGTGCGGCTGCTCGTCTTGCCGAGAATAAAAAACATTTAAAATATAAAGAGCTTGAAGACCGCTTTATCTTGCTGTGGAAACTTTTGGTCCTTTGGGCGATGAGGCTAAGGGTTTGAAAAATAAAATTTGCAAAAAAAACCGTGCCAAAAATCTCGGAAGTTTTATTATCCAAAGGATTGGTTTAGCTGTGCAACGGGGTAATGCAGCATCGGTACTAGGTAGAATTCAGGAAGACCTAGGACTTGATAAAGTTTTTAATTTTTAAATATAGATTTAGTTATTCTAGAATATTGTAATTTGGTATTTATAGGATTATAAATTTTAGTATTTTATAACTTTATGTCAAATAAAAATTTGTTTGATATAAAAGGGTCAAAAAAGGCATATACCGAGAAAAATAGAGGATAAAAATACCGCTCTTGGACAACATACTACCGTATTCTAAAAGATAATTGCCGCCATATAACAGGTCAGTTCACATAAACCTGTCAATCTGTTAGTGTACTGTTAACATATGAAATTACGAGAAATTTTGTGGTTATCGACTCTGAACCGACTATGTATATTTACCTCATGTCCTATGCTAGCCATAAGCTCGTCGATTCTCTTTGGGGGACCATCTGGACCATCATCTGTGGGGAACCTGTTTGGTAGTAAAACCTGGGATTCATCATTGGGGGGATAGCCTCCTTTGTATCTGAAAATAACAAATATTTTTGTTACCAAAGGTTTTATTTACATATAATATTTGATAAAAAACAGTTTTCATTAGAATGGTTGTAAATATCCTATTTTTTAGTAAATATGAACTAAGTTAAGTTTTTACCTGTTTTGTGTAGTATTAGTTGACTTGTACGAATACTGAATATTAATAGGTTCTTGTGGTTTTCTTCCGTAAGGAGGATTTTGAGGTGGGAAGACCTCTACGTCTCTGGGAGGCGACTGCTGTCTGTTCGGAGGATATCCATTTTGATAGTTAGTCGTGTGAGTTTCTTTAATAATGTACGTTTTTTTATCGTTTGATGGTGGATTATATACAGGGTATCTAAAAAATATTAGTTTTCTTTTTATGAAGAGTTAATAAATAGGTTGTTTAATAGTTAGTTATATTACAAGTGCGTTGATAAACATGATTATAACAACGAGTGTGAAACATTAGAATGACGAGGTCATAGACGAAATCATTTTAGTCACACGAGTGTTGTAGTCATGTTTAAACGCCCGTTTAGTGTACGATGTTTTATCTACCACCGAAAAATAAGATAATACTGTTTTAATTTATGTTTATTAGTTGCCTACCTTTGACTATGACAGTTGTCGAATTTTTTAATTTTTAACTGTAGGAAATTGTAATATGGTCCAGGCCATGGTTATGGTACGTTTCACAATAATTCGTTGATTTCTTGTTTTACCTGCTACTGTTAGTCGTAAAACTCAATATACTTTGGGTACCCGTATGTAGGTCCGGACTTAAAGTTTTCTTTACTTATTTTTATACCTACTTTTTGGTATATTATGTAGGTTATAGGCAAATTGCAGGTGTTGAATATAAAGCAGAGTCTTTTCGTTTTAGTTTATCAGTCATTTGGAGTTTGTCAAGATATATTCGTGTGTGTTATTGGGCATCCAAAATAGCTAACCTAAACTATTAATATTAGTAGGTAATCAGGACCTGTGCCCTTTCAAAAGGTGCGGTGCCTAGAAAATAGATATTTGTCAGGCAACCTATTTATGGTTGAAATTTTCACTGGGGGTTGTAACTTAAATTTTATTTCGATCAAGAAATCAACCAATTATTGTGAAACGTAGCATACAAACGTTGGTTATGAAGTAGGCATTTTTTTTCTTCTAAAAAGTCAGTTCGCCCTGTCAAGTAAACGCGAGTACTTTTTGCACAGAAAAATATATAAAAAAAATACGATAACCGATGCCGAAAGTCTTCCTTTACGTGTGAAAAGTCGCTATCAAAATATGCGAAAATATACAATAAGTTTTTGACACGGTGTGATGGCAAAAAAATGAACAATTATTAATGCAAAGAAAAAGTGATTTTTACCGGCAGCAGGGATCGTTTTGAAGAAATATAAAAAATGTGTCAATACTATTTTTAGATAATGTATAAGAAGGTATTCCAATCCTGCAATGCATGATGGGAAATGTGTCAAGCGGTCGCGCCGCCACGAGTGTGTCTGGCGCACTAACTGATCTCTGAAGTATTTTCATCCTTATTTTTATTATTGCGGGAGTAATGATAAAAATACTTTAGAGGCCAGTTATATATTATCTTATAATATTTATAATAATTAGTAGTAGGAATGTGTGACAAAAATTAATATATTTTTAGATATGTTGAGTTGTTTTTCATTACTACAAAAACTAGTTGTGTTATAGATTTATAGAGAACCTGCGTGACCTCGGTGATTATACATTAGCGCTCATGGTGGCAAAATTTAGCATTTATATTGTCAGGCAAATTAAATTTTATACTACTCGCTATAGTAGTTATAAATTAATTATTAAAAAAATATATATATTAAACATTGTAATCATAAAGAGATGGTTTCAAAAATAAATGCCCCGGATTTACGAGTACCATCTGGACTAAAGAAATGGTAAATTAATATCATACTAAATAGGGCCGCCGCCAGAAAAAAAATAAGGGGCGGTCAAAAAGTTTAAGTTAATTTAAGGTGGGTTTAAACCATTAAACAGAAATTTAATTTAATTGGGCATTTAATTTTACTTAATTTAAAAAGTTAAATCAACGGTTTCATATGGAGTCGTTCATACAAATGATCGAATTTAAAATTTAATTAAAAAGTTGACCAACTTTTATCTTTTAGAATTAAATTAAATGATTGGTAATGCGAATGCTTAAAAAATCAGCTGGCAATTGACACCGATTTTTTTTATTTTTGAAGTATTTTCAATTGACAGCACAAATTATAATCAGCTGGTTGTTTACGTGTTTTTTGATTTTATATTTTATAAACCAAAAAAAACTTTTTCCAACGGTTTTCTGCAACAGACTAAAAAGTTAGGTTGTAAATTTTGATAGACATAAAAATAAAATGACATGTTTGTTTTGCGCAGATGCAAATAGACATATTTTATTGGTCAAATATAATATTTTTGAGTTTCATACATTTTTGTATGAACGAGGTTGGTAAAAATAAAATTAAACCATAAATTTGACTAAATTAAAATGAAACTAAATTTCTGTTTGAACCCACCTTTACTAGTCTAAAATTAAATGATTTTAAAACAAATAAAAATACTACAACTTTAATTAATAACCATACTTATTTAAATTCCTAGGCAATATTGTACAATTTAAGGATTTTGACGGATTTTTTTTTATTTTAAGTAACTTTTAAAAACCCATGGGGGGGTCGAGGTACCCTCCGTGACCCCCCTGATAAAAATTGTATACATAATGTATAGAACCAATTTATTATTTGGCAAAGCAAGAAAAACATGAAAAATTTCCTCGGACACGTAAGTAATAATTTTGTATTGGACATTTTTTTATATAAAATAAGAATATACAGGGTGCCTTGTGTAGTAGATATGATGTCACCGACGATTTTTTTAAATTCAAACCCTCATATTTTATTGCAAGAAGAGCTGATTTTCAAAATTAAAAATTTCTATGACTTTAATCGACAATTTTGTAGGTACAGGGTCTTAATTTTATTATTTATCTACTTCGCAAAGAATAGAAAGCATCATGTACACAATGTTTTAACACCCTGTAACTACGAAATTACCACCTAAAACCATAAGTATTTTATGTTTTTAAAATGGGCCATTCTTGGAGATTATAAATCTGCACTAAAATATAGCGGTTTCTGTTTTAAAAATAAACGATAATCTACTACACGGGTCACCCTGTATATTTTTATTTAATGTCAAAAAATGCACAATTTAAAAATTATCTTTTTTTTTTTGCTTACGCAAATAATGAATTTGTTCCATACATTATGTACACACTGTATGTTTATTGTCAACGCATATACACTTTCTTAATACGTCTTACTGCTTTTATCCACTTTTATCGACGTTCTAAAATGAGGTTTTGATGAAAACGAATCAAATTTTATATTTGACTCATTTGTACTGAATTATGACACAACACAACACAACAACCGGTGTTACCAGATCTTAGCTTGTTTTTAACCTTTTTTTTTCCTCATAATCACTTAATTATAATTTTCCTTAATATGTATTGTTTCAATAAGTTATTGTAATATATTTATGTATTAAATTTGTAAAGATTACAAAGAAATAAATAATTAAACATGCTTCGTGAGTCAGTATTGAAATGCATGTTTATAGACAGCTCGTCATCACGTAGGAATTTACACAACTAACTAGAGAGAGGCGCCACTAGCCCTTACGGAGGTTCTTTATAACTAAACAATTGTAGATCAATATTTAATTGCCTTAAACCCTCTCTCGCCGATTAAAATATACATTTATAAAAAAATAGTTATGTCTTCTTACCCTCTTTCCGACATGGGTGGCTCTCTCCTATTTATAACATTGGTTTCCTTGTTGATTATGTACTCCCTGGTTTCTTGAGGTGGAGGAGGTACGTCTCTCCTATTGATAATATTCGTTTCTTTGTTGATTATATACTGCCTTGATTCTTGAGGTGGAGGAGGAGTTTCTCTTTTATTGATAATATTTGTTTCTTTATTAATTATGTACTCTCTTGTTTCTTGCGGTGGTGGTGGTGGGTAGTCGATATTTTTTGTTGTTGTTGATTCGTTGTAAATGTATGTTTGATTTGGTCCTGAAAATAAAGTGGATATCGGTATTAAAAAGCTGATTATGGCCGCCTAGGTCAAATTCTTTTATGATTAATTTATTCTAATTTCAGATTTATGTCAGAGAAACGACATACAAAGTTTGTCCCTTATTACCTGGTGGATTTAAGTCAGGTTGATATCCTGGCTGATAGTTCCTGGTAGAAACCACTTCTTTAACAGTAGTATAGCCTCCTGGTGGCGTTGGTTTTTGGTAAGGAGGATAGTAGACCACGTCATCCTGTACCACTTCTTTATAGGACTTCTTAATGTTGGTATCCTTCCAACCTGGTTCTTGCGGCCGTTGATAGTAGTTTTCTTTGTTCTCAATCTGAAATTAAAATCCTGTATCTATATTCGAGTCTTTAGAAAATAGCAAGTTTAACAAGGAGTTAAATAAAGACAGAAGCATTGCCAATAATAATGGACCAATTTCAGATAGAGATGAAACAACCGGAGTGTGGAGAAGACGCCGCAATGCTGAATTGGCGGCAATGTATGGCAGTGAAAACATAGTCAGACACATAAAAGCTAACCGAATAAGATGGGCAGGTCATGTAGTAAGATCAGAAGACCACAGATTGATAAAAACAGTATTTCTTGAGAGGCCATATGGCAGAAGATCAATAGGTAGATGAAAGATGATGGAAGGATGATGTCGCACCAGATTTATCTAAGATGGGAGTCCAGAAGTGGCAAGTGGAAGCACAAGGTCCCACCGCCCAGAGTTGTAATGCCAGGGAAGAAGAAGAAGAATTTCAGATAAAGATAGCACATATTGCACACCCTCTCTAAAAATGACACCACCTAAAATATGCAGATTTACGGTAGATCCAACGGAAAATATATTTCATAGTTTAATACTTTTGCTAACTAAATTTTGGGTTGTGCTTTTGTCTGAATGTAAGTTAATAAAGTAACTTCAATTTGGTTTTATTTTGAAGGTAAAAGATTAACATAGATTTTTTTTTAATTATTATTTTTAAGAAAAACACTAAATATTATGGATACTGATAAGAATTTTCCCAGGAATAAATGGCACATTTCTTAAATTATTCTTTGGTACCTAACAAACACAATACATTTTATATTTCTAGAAAATCTGCTGTATTTCCAATAAAACTCAATGTTAAAGTTTAAATTATAAAATTCGCGCCAAAAACGCTGTCTCTGCAATGGCGTCGACATAAGTTTGGCGTGACGTCATATGCAAGTAACAAGTTAACAAGAAGTGTAACTACAGTGAATTTTGTTAATAATTTTTCAATTTATTGGCTAAACTGGTATATAAATGGTGTGTAGTACCACAATCTACCAATATTTCTCTGAAAATACCACAAAAACTGTTTATATCTGTCTCAACAGATCCTAAAAGGCGAAAAAAGTGGTTACAATTAGTTCTAAGAGATCCAAACAGCTTTGTATCGCATTTAAAAGTTCTTATGTGTGAAGATCACTTTAATGTAAGTATACAAATATCCTGCTTTAAATATCTACCGATTTATATACACCAAAAATATCGCCTTTAGATAACTTATAAACACTTTAAGGTATAACCTAACTTATGGATTAGAATAATTGTGTTTGTTCTAGAAGTTAAACACCTAGCAAGTTAGTACTTTCTCTTTTTATATTTAACGGTATTATTATTGAATTGCAGATGAAAACTGATACAATAAATTACACGAAATACAAAATGGGCACTTTTTCAATTCGTCTCCCATAAGAGATGGTACTCCTTATATTTCTACACTCCATAAACATAACCTACAATAAGATTTTAAGAAATACTGATTGATAAACACGTAAATAAATAATTTTTTAGAGGTACTTACACAGCTGTTTTTACATTTTTGAGTTCTGCAGCATAGTAGTCAGCGTTATTTTTAAAGCAACGCACAAACCTAATATGCGTCTATCTCAGGCAGGTTTCTGTTATCGGCTTGCAGAAAATTTATGTCCATTTTGAAGTACAAAACGGATAATTATATTACTTGAAATATGTTTTTTATATAAAATGATCAAAAAACAGCTATGTAGATAGTTAAAGATCGAAAATAACACCTGAAAACACACAACACAAAGCTTGTGACATTTATTTACTTGCAAGTGACGTCACCAAAGTTGAAACCAATCACAGAGCGTTCCAGTCGCTGAATTAATTTTAAAAATATTTGAATTTTAATACGTATATTTTGCGATTAATATGCATATTTTACTTTATATTATAGAGAATTATGCTTCTTTATACTATTATCTGATAGGATGACCAAAATTAAAAGCTTATTTTCAATGGTGGCAAATAGACTATTAGATGCAAGTTTACTATATAACTTTTCTATATGTTTTTTAAAGGCAATTTAACATCGACATTGATTTTTAAAATTGTATTTTCAATTACATCAATTCGAATCATAAAGAATTTGTATTTTTGTTGTATTTTAAAAATCAAAGCACGGTGTTAAAAATTACTTAAAATTGTATAGACAAAATAAATTTGTACCTTATTATATACAAAACTTTTGCTAGGCGTTGTGATAGTCTCGTTCGGCGAGTAGCTGTATTTCTCTACCTTGTCTAAGTAGTCCTGTTCGTTCACTGTAATATCTTCTCTAACCTGAGTGGGATAGCTTCCCGATCCAGGAATTTCGTACGTATAAGTTTTAATCGTTGTGGTCACCTTGGTGTTGCCTTCAAAAAAAAAAAGTTAGTTTAAAACTTAGTTTTGCAGAGCGCCAAACTTCTAGATTTGAGTTATAATTTTGGTATATGTACACGTCTGGCAAACCAATTTCTTAAGTGCGGACATTTTCAGTGCGATAAAAGGAGATGTCAATTTAATGGGCAAAGACTTGAGCGAAATAAAAACATACAGAAAACGTGTAGCGGCAGATTCCCTTTCTACCGATCCAAGAAGAAGAGGGAAGTGCTTCGGCCGGACTACGACAACACACCAGAGAAATAGAGAAGAGGAGAAAGCGCTTCAATCTGCGCGAAAAGTCTAATATAGGGCGCCGCCATGGTTGCTTTCGCTTGTCATTTGTCATCATTTGTGCTTGTCATGTCATAATCTTGTTTGTAAACAAAAATTTGATTAAAATGGTTTTGGATGAATAATATTACGTTTTATGAATAAAATTAAAATTTTAAGATGAAAACATGTACCATTATTAAACAGTGTACTATGCAGGTGAATAATTTGTATGAATTCAAAAATATCTATGGGTTAGAAGATTTTTTTCTTGGTAAAAAGCTCAGAATATTGAAATCCTACTTAATGTGTTTTTGAATTTTTTAGTAAGGATAAAGAAAGCAGAATACGTTATAAATATGCATATAATATATATATTAAAATTTTTTAGTGAAAAGGGCAAGAAGATCCAGGTGACTTGGCAGAAACGATAAATGGAAATGCTAAAATCGAAATACCAACTTGAAAAAAGCTTTAATAATTTTACCCAATTACTGCAGTGGTGTCTTTAGAACTCTAAAGTAAACAAATCTTTTTAATGGATTCTTTAAAAGTTAAATAAAGGCCTCTGTTATTCAAAATTTGTGTACAGTATTTCACACTTTTTTATGTAAGTGCTCTTATCGAAGGTGTATTTCATAATTTGGTGTGTACAAAAAGTGTTAACTAATTCTGAATAACAACCAGACCTAAAGTTACAATAAGAGAATATAGCAAAAAATGCATACAATATAAAAGGCATCCCAAAGAATTTCCCAGCAATAACATGCAATATGGACAAATAGCATTTTATTAAATAAAATAAATAATCAGTAAAAAAGGGTTTTATTTATACACTGTATTTTGTCAAATATTTTTTTTGCATTAAAAAGTAAATTTACTTTAAGAAATGACACTGCATAATACATGTAGTTGGCCGAATTGAACACCTTTATTTTATAAAATGGTTGTTTAACAATATCTATAATCATATATTATCTTAAACAGGTGATCATAAGTGTGAGTTTTTTTTCTTATTATAAAAATTTTTATTATAATAAAATTAAATTAAAATATATTTAAAAAAAAATACATGCTATATATTAATTTTTATATGATGATACTAACCTCTTAACTTATGCCACTCGTTTTGTTTACCTATACCATATTTTAAACAATGCTCAGGTCACTGCCATTCACATATCTTTTTTTATGATACTCTTTTCAATACCTATACTCCTTTTTTTTAGTTTTCAGAATACAACCAGACATAGTCCTTGCCTTTGTAGCTTATTTTCTCAAATTTCTTAAAATAATTTTTAGTGGAGAATATAGGTTTTTTTTTTGACAATTAATATTGTAAAATTGCAAACATAAATATCTGTTTTCTGTTAAACTAATCTTATTGTATTGTATAATTTAAGATAATTTTTATCGATGTTTAAATATTGTAGATCACACACACATTCTAATTGAACAAATTATTTCATAATTAGTTTATATTTAGGCTGCTGCAGAAACAATTTAAATCATTAATTTGTGGCAATTGCCAATACTAAGATACCATAATAATAGAGTTATATAGACACAATCATGGGCAAGTTCACACTCTCCCTCTGTGGAATAGAAAAGTGACATTCTTAAACTTAATCCGGTAGGTTAGTTTGCTTGAACTATTGGGTTAACAATAAAACAAGATATTTTTATTAATACGGTTTTATTGACCATTAAATGGAATCCATTTGGTTAACTTATTTTATTCTTTCCCCTTGAATAGTTTTGGTATGGTGTTTCGCCATGGAATTGGTGATAATTGGTGGGTACTTGGGTGGAAATGCCGTTCAAAAAAAAGCAAAGGTATAACATTTTGTCTTAAAATTTTTCCTTGTCCTATATGTTCACTATCCAGGAACTGTTTTAAACAAATGTATCTGCTAGCTGACCAATTGTTCATTTGCAGTATACTCAACCATTTTTTAACCAAAACTTCCTTTTTGGGAAATCTAAAATTAAAATATTCAGTAAATTTTGTTGCGCCTGCAAGTTGCAAAAATCAAGGACCATATTATAATGTATGTTATCTTATAAAATTACAATTAAACTATTTTAGCTTTAATTTTTCTGGGTTTTTATTTACCCAATAAAATATTTTCACTATATAAAATGGGTACTTACAAACGAAAATAATATCTTCTTATAGTTCATTAAACTAAATTAAAGCATTATAAATGGAACACTTAACTAAAATAAAACGAAAGATTATAAGCCAAATCTAATTCAAAAAGTAAACAAAACCAGAACAAAACATTTACGAAAAACTCTTGTTTATACGACAACCCTTTTTATTCCATGAGAACAACAAAGAAAACAAAACAAATGTCAATTTTGATTTGACAAGTAGAAGCAACCATGGCGGCTCACATGCCGTCCTCGTAAAATTGAATGCGCAGTGGTCGAAGCGCTTTCTCCCCCCTTCTATTTCTCTGCAACACACACACAGTTTCAGTGATGCCAGATCTCACGAATATTCGTAAGATTACAGAATTTTGGTTCCGATTTCAAGGCCTCAAAAAAGCATTTATTCTAATTAGCTTCAGTAGGCCAAGATATGCAGCTTTTTTTTTTATCTTGGGACAGTCCACGAAGGCTGATGCCTAAGTACTAACGTACCGTGGGTGTCTTCAGTGTGGTGAGAGGGAGTTTGTTCACACGGGATTGGAGGAGGAGAATACTTGCGGGCAGCAGGTTCCATAGTCTTGACACTCTAGGGATGAAGGAACAGAAGAAAGGAAGTTCGGGCCTCTCTAACTGAACTGAAAAAGGATGCATAAAAGTTGCACTACGTGTTGCTCTGTTGGGAGCTGCCAGAGAAGGAATTATACTGGGCAATTCCTCCGAGCAGAAGCCGTGAAAATACCTATAGAAGAGCGACAGATCCCCTACAGCTCGACGGTGGCCAAGAAGAGGAAGCCTTTCTGTGAGCGTTGGATCATTAATAAGACGAACGGCTCTTTCTTGAATGGAATCCAGAATGCTAAGTGTTGTAGGGGACGCCATTCTCCAGACATGAGAACAATATTCTAAAGAGGGTCTGATTCGGGCTTCCCCGTTGGTTTTTAGGTAAGGTGGCTTACAGTTTATTTGTTCACATTTTTACGCAGTCCTGTCTCGTATCGTAAATTTTACATGAGTCAAAACAATTCAAAGTATTTTACTTAGAAAAAGTTCAATTGGCGACAAAAATTGTTATGATTTTTCTATCAATAACAACATGGTACGAAATTTAGGTAGTAGTGACATATTATATAGCGATAAAAAGGATAATACTGACTAAAACGATGCTGAGGACTGAGCATAATGTAGTAGTGCCTATTGCCTAGATTACGCTAGGTCAGCATTTTGAAATTTATGTTACCTACTTGTTTATTTAGTGTTTTAATATTTGAATTGGGGTAGGTAATGTTAAGTTACATTAAGTTTAATAAATGTGTTAAACATTGTCATTGTGTCTTCCTTTTTAACAATATTATTAAGTAATTTGTAATCTCCCACTCTCCTCACGATTTTTTATGATTTTTCGTCATTGTATTTTACGATTTCTGCTTTATCTCACTGCACACATCACTTGGTATCAACCGATTCAATGCAAGTGAACGCGACGGACAATGTTGCAAAGCAGTAAAAATAAAATTATTTATGTTGTCTTGCTCGATAAAATAACAAATACCTATTATTAAAATAATAAGGTCTTTTTCCTGTTTGACCTCCAATCAGTGAAGTGCTCGCGATAAAAAAAACTACATAGTTTTTTCCGGGAAGGCGGCTAAAGGTGCTATATCAACAGCTTTTGCCATCGGGGATCAAGGAGAAACTCAAGCCAAACGATGGAGTCCTTCTTCTGGGGCTAAGGCGGAACGAAGATTCCTATACCTGTTCCTTTTTGAGGCCCCACGCACGAGGGATTTTAATAATGGCGGAAGATGGTTGCGCTCAGCAGGAAGGGCAGTACTGACAGAAAACGGATGCGTGATACCAGAAGCAGTCCTTGGTGGACGGCATTGTTTGTGCCTTGCATCGATAATTTTTCTGCAAGAATTCAAGTTTTGGAAAAGTTCGGAATTTCGGGGGTTACAGAGCCCGACGATCCAGAAGTTCCACTTACAAAGCTCGGGAAGGCTCACGTTGACAACAACGTGTGTCTGGAACGGGGAGAGCTGGCAAACTGCCTTGCAGCAGCGCCATAAACAAAGCAGTATCCAGTAAAATAATAAAGTATCTTTAACCATTCTAAAATACTAAATTTTTTTACAAATTCCTTTTTTTTTGAAAAGTTTTATAAAATGTATGATTTTTAAAACATTAAATATTTTACGAGATGACAACACTGTCGACAATATCCTAACAAATCGTAGGCGCCGTCGTTGTAATGGAAGTGAGATAGGGAAAATTGTTGTCTTTCTCTTTTTAATCTGGGGTCATACCATATGAATCCTACTTTATTACATTAAAATTGGCTCCCAAGACCTTTTGCTTGCCAATCCTGTATATACGGCTGGCAAATCAATTTCTTGCATGCAGAGATTTTCAGTGCGATAAAAGGAGATGTCAATTTTATAGGCAAAGGCTTGAGCGAAATAAGGACAGACAGAAAACGTGCTGTGGCAGATTTCCCGGCATTCGGTAGTATAAAAGCACTCTCAGTTTAATAAATGTAAGCTTGCCTGCGGAGCTTCCGCAATCCCGGACCGAATCCACGAAAGCAAAAATAGCGTCAAAGATCCCCCTACTTGCCTCAGCCAACAATATGCTAACGAATCGCCGACGTCCGTCGTCGTATTGGAAGTGAAACAGGGGAAATTATGGTCGTTCTCTTTTCAATCTGTGGCCATACCATATGTATTCCACTCTATTGCATTAAAATTGACATGCAAGTTTTTTCCTTGCCAATCGTGTATATTACACCAATGTGTGATGATAATAGGGTATTTAATTTATATAACTACCTGGAGGATGTAAGTTGGGGTCCAAATGTGCCAAAACCTCAGGATCAATGTCTGGTACAGGGGTCTCAACGACTCTCAACGGATATTCGTGCACATTTTTTACTTTGGTTTGCTTTGTAAGGGTTGAAGTTCTTGAGGACGGAGAGGGGGAGGTGGTGCGGAGAGGTCTGAGATCGCCATAGGTTCCTAAGAGATTCAAATATAATTTTTTTAAATTTTTTGTTGTTATAAAACAAACAAAATAGTTTGTTTTATAACAACTTATCGTTGCATTTTTCGCAAATAAAAGTCGGTGGAACCGAAATGATTGATACATACCTTCACTGGTATAGCCCAAATCTTTTTTATATAAGCTTTTTTCTTCCAGTCGTTCCATGGTTCTAGATCTGGACGGTGGGGTGTCTCCATAGCGGAGTTCTCTGTTAACAGTTTTTGTTCTAGAATCGAAAAATTCATATAGGTTGTGGACAAAGATTTTCAACATGAATACATTTAGTATTATTTATTGAATCATATGTGACATATCCTTTTTTTTAAATACGTTTTTCTTGCGTATTTTTTAAATTGTTTTAAAATACAAATTTAAATATGAGTTTCAAATTTTGTAACAGAGAGTTTGGTAATAGTTTGGAAGTTAGGTCCACCCTATTTTTGGGCATAAAAAAATCAAAAAAATTAAGGTATCGAACTTTTTTTTTAATCTGTTTGTTTCACGTTTCACAAAAAAATCTGCTTGTCGAAAAAATATTAACTACAATGAGAAAATAGATTTTTATCATACAGGGCGTCTCAAAAATGCCAAAACATAAAATCGAACAGTTTTTTTTTTGCCTTTTAATGGGAAATATTAAATAAAAAACTGATTCCAAACTTACTAAAGAAAATTTGAATTTAGGAAAAATTTAAAAAAAATCAACATGTTTGCAAGTACGCATATATATATATATATATATATATATATATATATATATATATATATATATATATATATATATATATATATATATATATATATATATATATATATATATATATATATATATATATATATTATATAGAAACAGAGAATTTTAATTTAACGACAAATGATATTTTTATTAATTCTTTTTGAAAATTTTGATGATTTATTGGCCTTTAAAGTTCAAAACATAATAAATTTATATGTTTTTTTAACAAAATTTTTAATTTTTCATGGTTAGTCATTAGCGATGAAAAGAAACAAACTGAAAAAAAAAACATTAATATATTAAATTTTTGTTGTAATTTTTGAAGTAATGGAGTTAGTGAAAAAAAATATGTAGATATCCTTAAGAAGCGAGAAAATGAAAACAGAAATATTTTTTTCAGGAATTTTTAAAAAGAATTAATCGATTTTTTATTATATATGCGCCGTAAAAAGCAAAATGAAAAAAATATATTAGAAATCTCAATTTTTCCATGTTTTATAGTCAAAAATAGGGTGGACCTCACTTCGAAACAATTGACGACACTTTTTTTAACGAGCTATTTGTTTTTAGGATATTAAAAAGGAAAAGTAAACGCCCAGTGGCCTCCGTCTATTATTTTTTTTTATTTTAAGGATTCAATTTGCATGGGTATTCCTACAACACCCTGTATAAAAGTTATTTAACATACTCTGTAGCGTCTAATTAAAACAGTTTTAATGTTTTTGCGATGTTTGTTTATTTATAAACATTAACGCACGAGAATAAACAATAAAATGGAATTGTATATAATAAAAAATATGAAATATTGCTGTAAGATACTTACTGAAAATTTGGATCGATGCCAGTGCTATTATAGGATTCTGGAAAACAAACGATTGTTCTTAAAATAAGGTTTGATTCATTTAAAAATTTAAATATTTATTTTTTTTACGGTGAAACCTAGTGAAATTGCATTTTTATTTTTATAATATCAATTCCCCCGAAATAAAGGACACATTTTTATAATTTTGTTTATGTTTAATCTTGAACTTTAAAATTATTGACTTAAATGATATTCATTTTTGACAGAATTAAATAGAAATTAAAATTGTGTGTTATTTTTTTAAAGGTTGTATCTTTTGATTAAAAACAATAATAGAATTTTCTTCAAAGGAAATTTACTCTATGTTTCTTTTATTTCGTTATCGACAAGCTTTAAAAGACCTGTTTCTCTTTTAGCATATTTTCACGCCTTTTTTGAAATTAGCTGTTTTTTTCTTTCGACCAGTTTTCAGTAGGGCAACAACAAGTACTACTTTAACGCGGCTTTTTAAAGTGCATCTAGAAAAGCCCTGAATTTCCTGACTTTGTCTGCTATTTTATTCCTAGAGAGTCTTAACATTGGAGTGTGTGGTTTTTAATTGATGATCCTATACTGGGGATTTAAAAGTTCTTCTTCAAGAAGGACAGAAACATTTGAAATCAATTAAAAATGTCGCCACCTCCCTAATATTTCTGTCAAAGTGACTTTGATCGTAGAATCAAAAACGGTGATAAAAAAGTGTATAAAAATAAATACAAGTTAAAGCAAATACTGCGGATAAAATCGACAAAGAAACAAATTTGGTATATTTGTACAGGATGTCCGAAAATATGGGTTAACAAATATACAGTTTGTCTCCTTAAGTTGGAACCATATGGAACACTTTTTTATTACCTATTAATTTTTCGAAAAAATGTTATTCTTTATTCTGCATGGACTAAAACCTAAAATGCAACTATCAAATATTAAATTTTTCCGAGGTTTGTCAAAAACTATGAATTTTGCCCAATAGTAAAGTACCTTTATTTTTGACAATATGGAAAATCGTTATTAAAAAAAGTTGATCAGAACAAAAAACCACGTTTAAATATGCATTTGCACTCATTTACGGTATAATATACAGGGTAAGTTTTTTTAAACCTAACATAAGCTATTTCTTTTATTTAAACAGTTAGGGCATTAGTTCCAAAAGCAAAAATGTTTGAAATAACCCAATTAAGAAAAATCGCAAAAAAAAATTCAGCGTTGCCAGTTTTTGCAACAAATTTATAAAGGTTTTTTTTTTTAATGGCAACCCCGCATTTTTTCATTACCGTTTAATAGATTTCAAAGTTCTCCACAAAAAACACAAAATTTAACTACCTAATAAATACCGCAGCTCGATCCATCTTACTGCATAAAATTTAATTTGGAGATTCAGTGCTTTATTTCATCAGACAAATTAGTAAAAAAGTAAAAAAAGAGTGGATCAAAATTGTGAAAGAATTTGATCTAATTTTGGATCTCAGTATTTTGAGAGGCCGAGATTTTTAGATCGTAATTTCGCCCTTGATTTACGCAGATCTTTTTGGTGGGACATATCAAGGAATATTAGAATAAAGTGGCACCGAATTTAGGGAAAAACAATATTTCTTTGAGGTAGTTGTATCGCGACAGTCCTACTAAAAGGTTTACGCTAGAGTATACAGTACAGCCGAGTCGGTCAGCCGTCGCACAGTGGGACGAAGCATCACTGTGTCACCCAACTTAATCTACAGCTCATATATAGGTCAACCGTTTAAGCTCATTTTTTAAATGCTTGTCTTGAATTTGGCTATCGATTTATTTTTTTTTTATTTTTGATTTTTTTTTTTATTTTGCGAAAATTTGTCTCCATATTTTGGTTTAAAAAAAAAAACTAGTAATGGGCAAAAAAAATTGATTTAGATAAGATACATTTTTTGCTCAAAATCTTTCTCTTGGTAAGCCTTAAAAAACTGCCTGAAAATGAGGTGCAATATTTTTGTTATTTACACAAACGGCCATAATTTACCAAAGTTCATTAGGCAAAAGGGACTTTTACTCATAAAACGTGCAGGAAAAATTTGATTCAATGGAAATTGTTGAAAGGCTAAATAGAAAAATTTTGAGACATATGTATAAGTTTTACCAAGATTTTCTAATATTTAAATTTTTTTCCAAAGCTGACATTTTTCGGTAAAATATTGATGAATTATTTATTGATAAATACCCGTTATGTCGAAAATAGTCGTTCAGAACAAGATTTTTTGGACAAAAAGTATCATTCAGAAATATGAGTGATTTTTTTTCAGAATTTTTGCATAAGTCTCAAAATTTGTCTAATTAGCCATTTTTTTCCAGAGGTCCGAAAATGTATCAAAAAATTCTAAAAAAGATTATTCGTATTCCTTGAACGATTCTGAACAATTTTTATTGAATCAATTTTTTCCTGCACGTTTTATGCGTCCATCCCACTGCGTTGTTACTCCTAAGCTCGTGAGTTAAATACATGCGTTGTTGCCAGAATATTTTAGTGTATTTCAATGAAATTAATTTGTCATTATTTATTAATTTATATTTAAAAACTGTATTGCATGAATCAATGAGACTAATTTTAAAAATTTAAAAATTTTTTAGTTGTTGTTTAATATTAGTTTAGTTTTTTATAAACTGTTGTAAAAAAGTTTGAGAGTTAAAATTATGTATGTAAGTAAATTTTTTGTCATTCCATATTGCACAAATTTCAAAAAAATTCTAAGATAGTGCCTCTCGTGATACAACTACCTTAAGTTTTTGACGCGCTTTTCCAACAAAACAAAGTAATTTCAAATGTAACTATGTTGACTTAATCCATTTTAAGGCATATTTTTCGAATATTCTATTCAATAATTTTTTAAATTAATTTTACTATAATGGTCAGAATTATTGTTTTATATGTAAATTTAACGTATTCGTACCTTTTTCAGAATAAGATGATTTTTTGACTTGCTGCAAATCATCCAATAGCGAATCCAGTTGATTAATGCTGTTTTGCATCCTTGTCCTTTCCGGTTCGACATCTCTTTCTATCGTGCTTTTTCCGTACATGTATTTTTCTTTTTTATAGCTGTGGACTTTTTCTCGGCCATCGGGTGACTATAAAAACAAAAAATAATTTTTGTAATCCTGATTTCATTTACCAATTTTTAATATAAAAAAGTCCCTTTTTCTATCCTTACTGGATTACGAACTATTTAAAAAAAAAGTTAAATAGTCCAGTCACTGGGGGGTTTTGCCTCCTAATTCTTTATAACTAAATCAATTTATTATATTTGAAATTTGTGTGTTGATAAATAAGTACTTTGGGAACAAAAATCACATAGTGCCGATATGCGCTGCCACCCCTGGGGTGGTTGCCACCCTTTCTAGAGGGTGGTAATTATTTCACTTAGAATTACCTCAGAATTGGATAGAGGGACAAATTTTAAGCAAAAAGTGTGGTACACATTTTTTCGCTAGATTAGTACTTTCCGAGTTATTCGCAGCTGAAAAGTTGGATTTTTTGGTAAAAACATTGGATTTTTGAACATTTTTTTATTAATAACTCCAAAACTAAGGGTTTTACAAAAAAAGGGATATAAACACAATTAAATAATTATAAAAAAAAACAACGAGATTTGTAAATAAGTAAAATGTAAACTGAGATATGGCTGCTCCAAGAAAATGGATTTTTCGTTGTATCCTTAAACCCAACCATTTCATTAATAGCGACAAACGGGTAAATTTTTGAAAAAAACTCATGAAACACTTTTTAAAAAGCTTAAAAAAAGACTGAAATAAGCACTAGTAAAAGTCTTTCGCATAAGATTTACATGAGATACGAGCAAAAAAGGATGGATTTCTCGAATTTTTGTAAAAAAAACCGTCATTAAAAATAACGTCATGCTCGTTACGATTGAAATGAATTATATTTCTTCTACAATTCACTTTATTTTGGTGGTACTCATAAGATTTGAAAGTTTAGACACATTTATTAAAATTTCTAGGTTTCGAAAAAAAACATGATTAAAATTTATATAATTTTTTGTAAATATTAAAAAAAATCTTTTTTATTAAATAACTCGAAAACTATAAAAGATACGTAAAAAATGATAAAATACAAAAATGTAGGTTTTTTTTTACTACAATTTTGTTTTTTTTTTTTTAATTTTTGCTGTAGCAAAAAATCATTACAAATATTTTTTAATTCAGTTGCATTAAAAGGGTTTAAGGGTTGAAATGTTCTAGTTAATATTTTTATTTAAATACATAATTGAAATTAAAAGAAAAATTATTTGGCTTTTCTCCAGAATAAAGATTTTTATATATTATTTTAAAAAATTATACTTTTTTTTATAGATATTATTATGGAGAGCTAGTCTGCTCTCGCAATAATAGTAACAAAAAACATGAAAAGACATAAAAAGGTCTAATTTTTTATAAAATTGATTTGTTTAAAGTACTATAATAAAATAATTATTTTTATGAAATTATATAAAAATAGAAAATATACTTACATGAAAACATTGTTTTCATATTAAAAAAATTTAATTAATTTAATTTAAAAAATTTCAATGTTTTCATGTAAGTATATTTTCTATTTTTATATAATTTCATAAAAATAATTATTTTATTATAGTACTTAAAACAATTCAATTTTATAAAGAATTAAACCTTTTTATGTCTTTTCATGTTTTTTGTTACTATTATTGCGAGAGCAGACTAGCTCTCCATAATAATCTCTAAAAAAAAAAAAGTATAATTTTTTAAAATAATATATAAATATCTTTATTCTGGAGAAAACCCAAATAATTTTTCTTTTAATTTGATATTCCTAGAAATCAAAATAAACTATAAAAAACCCATCTGTATAGCTAAAAGTTTTATTTACTTATTTATACATATTTTTTTAAATATTAAAGGTACCTACACGTGTACCTTCACCAGTAATTATTTTTTAAAAAAGTCATGTCGCAAAGTCAATGTCAGTTAACAAAACAGAATTTTTTAGTTTCTTATCTGTTTTAAGTAATATAATCAAATAATTTATGTGCTACATCCGTCCGTCAATAACCAATAAATTTAAAATAACATATATATATATATATATATATATATATATATATATATATATATATATATATATATATATATATATATATATATATATATATATATCTTATAACGGGTTGCCAATGTTTTCAAGTAAGTTTATTTTCCATTTTTATATAATTTCATAAAAATAATTATTTTATTATAGTACTTTAAACAAATCAATTTTATAAAAAATTAGACCTTTTTATGTCTTTTCATGTTTTTTGTTACTATTATTGCGAGAGCAGACTAGCTCTCCATAATAATATCTATAAAAAAAAGTATAATTTTTTAAAATAATATATAAAAATCTTTATTCTGGAGAAAAGCCAAATAATTTTTCTTTTAATTTGATATTCCCAGAAATCAAAATAAACTATAAAAACATAATTGAAATGTTTTAAGCTGCTAAAACTTTTTTTCCATGTAATCTTTATAAAGAGTATTAGTTTTTAGAGGTTTTAGTTGTTTCAAATGGTTAAAAATTGTGAATAATTAATTTTTATGTTGAAAAACATGTAACAATATCTAAGACACAAAAATAAACAAGATTTAAATTAATACAGTGATTAAATCCGAGTTTTTTCAATTTTTTTTAATAAGGGTAGTTTTTACTCCTTAAAAACAAAAAGCCCACCTAGAGCGTATGTGATTTTTTAAGTGGAGGGTAAGATAAGCTTAATCTCAAACTTTTAGAAAAATTTATGCAGTTATAAAGAATTTGGAGATAATGACGTATTTTTTTCCCCAGTGACTGGACTAAAAGTGATTAAGCAAACCAGGTATAACAAATTCGTAATATGCTGCGCGTAATTTAGTGTTTAATAAACCGCAGTTTTCACCCAGCTAGGCATGTTGATGATAACAAAAAGTGCTTTTTCCTTTTTTTGATTTACGTAGGTGCTTCAGAAACTGTTTTATCGAATCATGAAAATTTTACGTTTTTTTTTTCGAATATCTCAACCGCATTAAAAGCTTTTTAAACCACTTTATGATGATGAAAATATGTATGTGACGTATCTTCAGTAGATCTAGCATCATGAATTTTTTCATATTTTTTGGAAGGGTGATAGGGGGTCAAAAAATTTAGAATCTATTTTTTTTTATTTTCCGATATTTTTTTTAGAAAAAAACTATTACTTTAATTATTTTTTTAATGGATAGAAGTTTTAAATATCTTTTGGTTAAAAAGATTTAGGATGAAATGGTAGAAGAGACGACTTTTTTTTAATTTGTCTTTTCGATCTGACCACAAATTTAAAGGTCCAGACGTGAACTTTTAATCAAAATTACTCCGAAACATTTTTTTTTCTGAAAAAAGATATTTGAAAGATGGTTTTTTAATAGAAAAAGGAAGATATATGACGTGTTTATAAATTGAAATAAATTTTACGTATGGGAATAATAGATATTTTTTTATTTGATTGCCAGCATAATACTTGACCAAAATAAAAACCGAAATATTTGACCTCTTAAAGTATTCTTAATTATTAACAAATTGTAGGGACATAAAAAGCCAAGTAAACACATTTTTTATCACTTTGCAACAGTTAACACTCTATCGTCGCGAACTTATGTTTTTTAATTAACCTTGAAATAAATTAATGACTGCTTTGTAGACGGCCTAAATTTGTCGTTGATGGTGTCAAAACATCCGAAGAGCGCGACAATTTAAAATACGAGGGAGTATTGGGATGAAATACTAAATATACCGGGTTCAAAAAATTTTAATAATCTTGAATTATTCAATTAAATGTAATTGCAAAATTATCAAATTTTCGGTTCAGTAAAAACCAAACAGGCAGCAGTAAAATGAATATTGTCCCTGACATGAGGAAAAGTGTTAATAAATCAGTGACAGTCGGTATTTGAAATATGAATTATTCAATCGACGAAAAAGTATCCATAATTCAGTGGCATTATGCGGAAAATAGTTTTAGAGTATCTGAAATGTTTTTAGTTTATTTTTCCAATAAGCCCATTCCGTCCATTTCAACTATTAAACGTATTGTCAGTAAGTTCGGGCCAAAGGTACCGTAATAAATAATTGTAAATGTTTAACTCAGGATATCGAAAATAGAGGCGAAGACAGAGAGGACAGAGATCTTAATATTCTACTAAGTGTGAGAACTAAGGAGAACAAAATGGTTAGTACGACGGTTCTTGGGCAAGAGGTAAATAAACATCATACAACGGTATTGCGCACTTTGAAAAAACACAAATATTATTCCTATAAATTCGAAAAACATCAAGAGCTGCAGGAAGGACATGAAGATCGAAGAATGAGGTTTTGTTTTGAAATGATGAAAAGAGCAAATAACCATAGGATTTTTTTAAGAAATATTTGTTTTACCGATGAATGTACATTCACCCTTAACAATGAATCTAATGTTTAGAATTGCCGTTATTGGAGCCAAGAAAATGAACATCGCTTTGTTCATACTCGGACACAATATCCCCAAAAAGCAAATGTGTTCGTGGGAATTATCGGACACCATATCATTGAACCCTTTTTTATGGAGTATATTCTGACTGCAGAAACTTATTTGAACTTATTTTAAAATCAAATTGGACCCGCCTTGGAAGAAGTTGTTTGGGAAAATCAAATGATCTGGTACCAAATGGATGGTTGCCCCGCTCATAATACCCGTATGGTTAGAGAGTGCCTGAAAAATGCTTTTAATGGCAATATTATTGGTCGACGGTACCGGATACTTTGGCCAGCCAGATCACCCGATCTTTTACCGAATGACTTCTTTCTGTCGGGTCACTTAAAAAGTGTCATTTATAAAAGTGCAAAATTTGAGAATCTAAACCAGCTACAAAACGCTATTTCGTTAGAATGTAATAAAAATTCGCAATATCAACTAAGCAACGTTAGAAATGAATTTTTATGATCGGTTGGGATATTGTTTAGCTGTTAATGGGAGGTTGTTTGAACATTTGATTAATTAATGTTTTTATGTAATTCTCCTTTATTTTTAAAAAAGTTATTGTATTTATATAGGAAATACATTTTTACATAATAGTTGTAAGGACTTACTCTGTAAGTATATGCATCGTCTGAAGAATACTCAGTTACAGGGTTCGACGCTTTGACGTTGGACACCCTGTTCAACGAGTTGGTTTTTCCATAACCGTCCGTACCGCTGCTCACGTATTTCGAGGTTTCTTTATAACTAGTGGTGGTATTTTGACCTAGAGAGCTTCCTGGACGAGAAACTGAGTTTTGAAGATCCTCTAATAGGTTATCTAAAACAATAATAACAAAATTAGTACCAATTCCAATCGAATGAAAAATATTTTTTATCAAATACAGTGTGGAAACAAATGTACGAATGAGTTGTCTAAAAAATAATGATCAAAGTTATAATAAATAAAAAAGAGTTTTTGTGATCCTTCCTGTATAATGTCAATTTATATTTTTTTTATTCTACATGACATTAGTGATATACCTCTTAATTTTTTTCTTCAATCTCATAAATAAAGATTTTATTAAATTCTTTAATTGTAAATTTCAGAAATTTCCGAAGTTGGCATTTTTTTTTACATTATACAGGGTGTTCTCTAATTGTACGTCAATATTTAAGGAGGCAATTTTTGGGTCCATTTTAAAAAGAATACTTCATATAAACGTATATCCTAAAGGTCTTAACTTTTGAGATACAGGGTGGTAAAATTTTAAAAATAAATAATTTATTATTAATATCTGTAATACCACTTTAGATATTTTATTGAAAGTTGGCATACATGTACCATGTATCAAGAAGCATTTTTTAGTGTACCACTTTTTTTTTGTTTCCACCAGTGGCGTTCGTACGGTGCCTATTTTGGCAGACATTGGTGGTACGCCACTGATTTCTCTTGAAATAAAAAATATTTTTGATTTCCACAACCATTTTTAAGCAAAGTTTATTACTTGATTTTTTTCAATCCGATGCACGGTTTTCGCTTAAAACAAAAAAACATTTCTATGCATAATCATAACAATATCGGTAAACAATATCACCATGCGGAGAAATATCTAGATTTCATTTTTCTAGGTGAAAACCGTACGTCGGACTAAAAAAAATCAGGAGATCAAATAGGCTCATAATTTTTTTAGTCCGACGTACGGTTTTCACCTAGAAAAATTAAATCTGGATATTTCTCTGCATGGTGATATTGTTTACCAATATTGTTATGATTATACAGAGAAACGGTTTTTATTTTTTTAGCGAAAACCGTGCATCGGATTAAAAAAAAATCAAGTTATCAACTTAGCTTAGAAATGATTATGGAATTCAAATATATTTTTTTATTTTAAGAGGCGTACCACCAACAAGTCTGCCAAAATAGGCAGGTAAAATTTTGTACGAAGGCCACTGGTGGAAATAAAAAAATGTGGTGCACTAAAAATGCCTCTTAATACATGGTACATATATACTAAATTTCAATAAAATATCTCAACTGGTATTACAGATATTAATAATAAATTTATTTTTGAAAATTTTACCACCCTGTATCTCAAAATTTAAGACGTTTAGGACATACGTTTGTATAAAGTATTCTTCTTAAAATGGACCCAACAATCGCCTCCTCAGATATTGACGTACAATTAGAAAACACCCTGTATAATGTAAAAAAAATTACCAACTATGATATTTTATTTCTCGTAAACAGTTGATTTTATCGATGTTAATCAAGAATACCTTTTTTTTAGTTTAAGGTTAAAGCTATCCAAAAATATTGTTGTGCCCTTATCATACAGGGTGTTATGTGTGAAATAATTGCTATTATTGTCAGAGCTAGTGGGAATCAAATAAAATAATATATAATAATATTAAATATAATAATAATATTAAAATCGAATTTGGCATGTCAAAAGACCCTTAGATACTAATTTTGATTCCAATATCGGCATAATTTTAAAGATGATTTAGAAAAAACAAAAATAAAACTAAAACTTTAACACCCTATACCTTCCAAACGTAGCATTTCCGGACATAAGTTTATAGGATTTTTTTATTTATAAGGAAACATGTCCTAAATTTTCTCGCAATCTTAATGAAACACTCTTATTTTAAATCAAAATACCTCAAAAATGGTGGCACGAAGCGCCTTTTATCAGGTTTTTGTGCTTAAAGATTTAATTTAAGCAAGCATAAAAAAGTTATGAAGTATCAAAAGCGTAAAAAACATGTAGGTAGCGCCTCTTACAAGTGAGAGCCCTACTAATATTAAATTTGAATTTTGCATGTCAAAAAAATCCCAGATACGAATTTTGATTTAAATATTTGCATAATTACAAAAATTATTTAGAAAAAATAAAACCCTTTATCTACGAAACCAAGCAATTCGGGACAAAGGTTTATAGGAATTATAAAAATTATTTTTAAGTAAGGAAACCTGTCATAATTTGTTTCGCAATATTAATAAAACACTCTGTATATATAAATCTTCCTTACTTGTACGATTTAAGAGTACTTTTACTTTTCAGCACTGTGTGCGGAAAAGTGTTTCTTTGCGTGCGCAAAGTGCAACTTTGCGCGGGCTCGTAGTAAAAATAATTTTCATCCGGTTGGCAGATGGATAAAAGGTCGTCCCTAATTTGAATCCTAGACTATAATATTTGCGATACTCTCTTGTATAGATTGACAGTTGTATCAAAAATTTATTAAAAAAAAACTAATTTTCTTACCTAAATTGGAATCAAATTCTGACAAGTTTTGGTTTGAACTTCTAATGTTTCTAACCGGAGATCTACCCCGCATGATCCGAGTTTCTTGATATTCCTTTCTTTCTATAGTTGACATATTTGGTTCCCTATACCTAAGCCTATTCTACAGAATTCTGAAACAAAGAAAAAAATATTTAGAACACAAAACACAAAACATTTTTTTAAATCTATTATCAAATAATGCTCCTCCTATATGGAAGCAAACACCTAATTTTATGTAAAACGTTGGCGCCAAAACGATATTGACGTCACGAGCCACTAACCACACATTTACAATGCCTGATCTACAGAGGCAATTGCGGCTACGTTCCAATATTACATCTCAAATGAGAGCGAAGTAAATAGAATACCAAGCTGGGCTAATCGGCTAATCTTGATGTTGAAACACTTTGGATTTTAAGTTGGTGGGTAAAGGTTTCTTCCAGCTTTTTATTTAAAAAGTAAAATACCATAATCTGTGCATTTTCGTTTGACCTAAAAACACCTGAACAAAAACTGTATTGCACTTGCCGATAATCATGATTGCTTACTACGTGTTATTCTCAAACGAAAATGATCAAATTTTAAATCTGTTTGCTGTAAAATGTATTTTTTTGTTACTTCCTATTAATTTTGACGTTGTAATTACCCTTTACCTTCAATATGTTGTATATTTAATTGACATACAACCGAATTATCCTAAATCAGAATAAAGGAACGTGATGGATTTTCTGTTTTTGCTCTGAATAAAATTAAGCAAGGGAGCAAAAAATCTAATATTGGAACTTAGCAGCTCTCATGTCTTCACGAGCCGTTTTGGTCTGACGTAACATCTGAAGAGTCAGACATAAACTTTAAATCATTATTGCGCCAAAATTAATATTTTCTAAAATAATTTAGCAGATAGATCTTTACTAGGCAAAAAAAATTTAAATGTTTTTGAAAAAAAAATGAATTTTATAAGAGGTTTATAGAGAGGAACCGTTTATTCTAAAAAAGTCAATGGTATCATCATGACTAAAGTTCAAATATTAACAATTAATTTCAAGACGTCAAAATTTACAACTATTTCTCACATCCGTAACACCTACCAGACTTAATACCGCGGGATCTATTTTAGACCAGACATATAAACTTTGCAATTAACTTACCTAAATACGTTTCAACAGTGACTTTAAATTCTTGAGACTTTAACGCGGAGTGCTTTTGCGTTCCGCAAATTTTTCTGTGAAGATCAAAGATGTGGCAGAGATTTATTTCTGACGTAGACAAGTTTACGTTAAAACTAATGTATAATTTTTAGTTTAAAGAAGTTTTTATAAAAACATATTACTAAAAACAAATGAATTAAGCAACAATTTACTGGTAAATACATTATTAGTTGAGGAATCAGTTTGCGCGAGACACAGGAATGCAGTCCTTCTGGTTTATTTGGACGGTTCAGATACGTCATAAAACAAAGCGAAACAAACAACAGGAAATTCACACCCAAAAACCGACTAACCCTTCCCTTACCTCGAAATGTCTTCGCGCAAAAAGTTTCGGGATAGGCTATAGGTATCACAAACGCGAGACTAAACTCACCGTCATAAAATTCGGGACAACCAAAATGTAGATGAAATTTAATGTATGATTTTTGTATATCCTAATTATATTCTTTTTTTTTTTTATAAAATATAAATAATTGTTTCGTTTTTTAAAAATACAGTTTACATGTGGAAATATACACGAAAATTAAAAAAAATCTCTTAAGTGTGTAACACTTTATAGAGTAATTTTGCAATGTAAACTACTCTAGACATGCTTTTCTGCAGAGGTTGATTCTTATTTAACATTTTGCTGTTTTATTTTTCTCGGTATTGTTATTGGTTTAAGAGATCTGAATTTTTAAAATAGACATTACACTTTTTGCAACAACTATTGAAACAGTTTTATCAGACATTTCGAGCATTTAAAATGTTTTTTAAGTGAATTCGAATTTATTTTTTATTTCACAATGCCTTTGACATCCGAAGATTCAACTAGAGCCGTTGCTCTTTGTGATGTTCATTATTCCTATAGGAAAGTGGAAAGAGCCGTTGCAAGGTTTCGTGAAACTGAAAGTTATGGCAGACGTCCTGGATCTGGAAGAAATCGTGCTACTTCCGCCCTCGATGATCGCTTCATAAGACTCTTAGTTTTAAGAGATCGGCATACCAGTGCAGTAGTAGTAAGAAATAAACTCCAAAGAGTTTGTCGAGTTGCTGTCAACGAAATAACAGTAAGAAGAAGACTTAATGAAGTCAATTTAAGGGCCAGAAGACCACCAACTTACCATTGCAAAATTACTCTACCAAGTGTTATAAACTTAAGAGAAAAAATATGCTTTTTATTTTTTTGTATATTTCAACATGTTAACTGTATTTTTAAAAATTTAATAAAATTATTTAAAAACAAAGCAACTATCTACATTAAAAAAAAAAGATTGAAATCGAAATATGCAAGAAAAAGTGATCATACATTTAATTGAAGCTTAATTTTGGTTGTCCCGAATTTTATGTCGGTACAGAACTATGTTTTTCAAACTTTCCTCTATCATATCTTGAAAACGGCTTAGCCAAATTACTTGAAATTTATAGGGTTGACTTAGCACATATAGACGCACGGAAATGTCTATTATCATCCCAAAATTTAAAATATTTCTATTTTTTTTTAACAATATGTTGACAAAAAATACATGAAATTCGATTTTTTTTGCGAAGTCTGTCAAAAATCCAATTTTCAAAATTCTCTTTACAAAATAGTCCTTTCCGTGTATTTGGGTTTACAGATTAAAACGTCGCCGATTTTTTTTGTTTCAGATAAGCCAATCAGCTTCGTGGAGGGAGTAAGGGTCCATTTTTTCGACTCAGGTGTCTTCAGAGCGCCATAATTTTGGTTCTAATAAATATTTTTAGCTAAAAATTTATATGTATACTCTTGAAACACTTTTCAAGGTTCTACCTCTTCATTGGTGCTCACAAAAAATCCAAAAAAATGCATAAAAATCAGAGCGTCAAAAGAGAACCCCCTTAAAATAAGTAGTTTTGATATCTTATTGTTAAAAAATTTAATATATTAAGGTTTTTGCCATTTTTTGGGTCAACTAAATTAATATATATATATATATATATATATATATATATATATATATATATATATATATATATATATATATATATATATATATATATATATATATATATATATATATATATATATATATTTTTTTATTATATCCAATTTTATTTTAAATAGGCAGGAACAGGCGTGTGCTGGCCCACCGACATCCATGGTGTCCTATATTTTTAAAAAGATAATTTATTATGCTATCTTTTTAGATTAAAATATACAGGGTGTTCCATTTAAAAAAAAAGGTTAGGTCCAATAACTTTTTTACCTGACCTCGTATACGTATTCTGAAAACGGCAGATTACTGATCAGTCATTATAAAAAAACTTTTGTATAAAACATTTTTTTATATCTCTTTTAATTAAGAAAATATATGGTCATTCTGATATTGACAATTTTTTGCTTTTCCCCGATATCTCTTAAGACAGCAACAATTGTTAAATTTTTAAGTTTGTTCAAAAAAGAGCACATAAAGCCTATATTACTTTTTTGATAGCACTAACAATTACAGAGATACCCTGTAAAAGTGACGAAAACGAGATCAATATTTCAATAATTTTTCGGGCCCTAAAAACGCCCCAACACTCGACTGGGCAGAAAATAATAGAATTTCAGTATTTGCTTTGAGATTTTTGGAGATAACTATTAATTGAATAGATCTGTTTTAAATAATTTAAAGATCATGAAAGTTCATTTAATAGCTATCACTCAACAACCTGTATATTAAATGACTTAATTCTGCACCTGTTTTGCGATTTCTCGCACTTTATTATGAAAAATAACCGAATATCTTATTTTAACCACATGTCCACGAAGGCTGCCGGTCAAGGCTGTGCCTATAAAAGGCTAACGTTGTTGGGCGCCTACGTATGTATACATTATGATTTTTTATATGTTCTCAGCACAGTAAGAGTGACAGTGACCCAAATCAAGCTGAAATAGCCTCCTTATTGTTTTCTTTTACCGCATCCAGTGCGGTTTTGATTTCAAAGAAAACACTGACAATCGAAAGTGTGTTATATTAATAGATTTGTACATCAGTGGTAGCTTGTACCTTTGTTATAAAAAATGTATTTTTCTCGCAGCAATTTTTCTATCTGGCCAGCCGCACTTTTTGGTTATAAAAAATTTCTGACATTCTTACGAAGGCGTAGAAAAGACACACCGATTTCTATTTTTTTGTCAGTACAAATTCTGACTTAGATCTCAGAATTCCGATTTAGATCTCGAATTTCAGACTTATATCACGTAATTCCGACTTCAATCCCAGAATTCCAAATTAAATCTATAAGCCGGAATTTCTAGATATAAGTCGGAATTCCGAGATCTACGTCGGAATTCTGAGATCTAAGTCGGAATTCCTACTTAGATCTCGGAATTCCAAATTAAATCTATAAGTCGGAATTTCTAGATATAAGTCGGAATTCCGAGATCTACGTCGGAATTCTGAGATCTAAGTCGGAATTCCTACTTAAATCTCGAAATTCCAAATTAAATCAATAAGTTGAAATTTCTAGATATAAGTCGGAATTCTGAGATCTAAGTGGGATTCCGACTTAGATCTCGGAATTCCAAATTAAATCTATAAGTCGAAATTTTTAGATATAAGTCGGAATTCCGAGATCTAAGTCGGAATTCTGAGATCTTAATCGGAATTCCTACTTAGATCTCGGAATTCCAAATTAAATCTATAAGTCGGAATTCCGAGATCTAAGTCGGAATTTTGAGATCTAAGTCGGAATTCCTACTTAGATCTCGGAATTCCAAATTAAATCTATAAGTCGGAATTTCTAGATATAAGTCGGAATTCTGAGATCTAAGTCGGAATTCTGAGATCTAAGTCGGATTCCGACTTAGATCTCGGAATTCCAAATTAAATCTATAAGTCGGAATTTCTAGATATAAGTCGGAATTCCGAGATCTAAGTCGAAATTCTGAGATCTTAATCGGAATTCCGACTTAGATCTCGGAATTCCGACTTATATCTAGAAATTCCGACTTATAGATTTAATTTGGAATTCCGAGATTTACGTCGGAATTCTGAGATCTTAGTCGGATTCCGACTTAGATCTCGGAATTTCAAATTAAATCTATAAGTCGGAATTTCTAGATACAAGTCGGAATTCCGAGATCTAAGTCGGAATTTTGAGATCTAAGTCGGAATTCCTACTTAGATCTCGGAATTCCAAATTAAATCTATAAGTCGGAATTTCTAGATATAAGTCGGAATTCCGAGATCTAAGTCGAAATTCTGAGATCTTAATCGGAATTCCTACTTAGATCTCGGAATTCCGACTTATATCTAGAAATTCCGACTTATAGATTTAATTTGGAATTCCGAGATTTACGTCGGAATTCTGAGATCTAAGTCGGAATTCCTACTTAGATCTCGGAATTCCAAATTAAATCTTTAAGTCGGAATTTCTAGATATAAGTCGGAATTCCGAGATCTACATCGGAATTCTGATATCTAAGTCGGTTCCGACCTAGATCTCGGAATTCCAAATTAAATCAATAAGTCGAAATTTCTAGATACAAGTCGGAATTCTGAGATCTAAGTGGAATTCCGACTTAGATTTCGGAATTCCAAATTAAATCTATAAATCGAAATTTCTAGATATAAGTCGGAATTCCGAGATCTAAGTCGGAATTCTAAGAACTAAGTCGGATTCCGACTTAGATCTCGGAATTCCAAATTAAATCTATAAGTCGGAATTTCTAGATATAAGTCGGAATTCCGAGATCTACGTCGGAATTCTGAGATCTAAGTCTGTTCCGACTTAGATCTCGGAATTCCAAATTGAATCAATAAGTCGGAATTTCTAGATATAAGTCGGAATTCTGAGATCTAAGTCGGAATTCTGAGATCTAAGTCGGATTCCGACTTAGATCTCGGAATTTCAAATTAAATCTATAAGTCGGAATTTCTAGATACAAGTCGGAATTCCGAGATCTAAGTCGGAATTTTGAGATCTAAGTCGGAATTCCTACTTAGATCTCGGAATTCCAAATTAAATCTATAAGTCGGAATTTCTAGATATAAGTCGGAATTCCGAGATCTAAGTCGAAATTCTGAGATCTTAATCGGAATTCCAACTTAGATCTCGGAATTCTAAATTAGATCTATAAGTCGGAATTCCAAATTAAATCTATAAGTCGGAGTTTGTAGATATAAGTCGGAATTCCGAGATCTAAGTCGGAATTCTGAGATCTAAGTCGGAATTCCGACTAAGATCTCGAAATTCCAAATTACTTAAATCTTTAAGTCGGAATTTCTGGATATAAGTCGGAATTCCGACTCAGATCTCGGAATTCCAAATTAGACCTCTAAGTGGGAATTTTTTTGATATAAGGCAAAATTCCGAGATCTGAGTCAAAATTCCGGAATGTGTACTGAATATAAAAATAAACATTGATGCGGCACTTCTACGCCTTTGTACATTTTCAGTTTTATTATTTTTATTATATTATAAATGATTTAGCTTTATTTAATATAAAAGGAAAATTTACAATGTTTGCGGATGATACAACAATTTTTTGGAATAACAAAAATACAAATTATTTACATGATGTAATTGAAAATATTATGTTAAAAATTAAATCATCATGTAACTCTAACTTGCTTAAATGTGTACTTAATAACATATTTTTGATGATGATCTAATAAAATCCTCTTCATGTACTAAATTTTTAGGACTTTATGTCAATGGTAAACTTAATTTTATAAAACATATAGAAAATTGTTTAGTTAACTTGCATCTAGATCCGACCAATCAGCACATTTAAACGAAAAAAGTGGGTGACCGATATTTCTTTCTCTCTCGCACGCTTGTTTGCGGTGCGCATTACCGAGCGGCATGGCTGCCTCTAGAAGGTATATGCTCGAAGGTAATTAAATAAATTGTTTTTAAACTTTCGTTAGTTAGCAATCCTTGGTGTCAAATAAATTGCAGAAATAAATTTAAAACTATAAACATTTTGAATAAAATTGCATGCAAGAAGAATTGTAGCAAGAAGACTTGCACAGTGTAAACCTACCTTCAGATATTCATATTTATTTTAAACGAAAAAATGGAGCAGGAAGGAGCAGTACTGACAGAAAGCGGTTATGCGTGATACCAGTAGCAGCTTCCTGGTCGGAACACCATTATTTGGGCCTTGCATGGATAAAAAATTTAGTTAAAAAAATTAAGTTTTTGAAAAGTTTGGAATTTTTGGGGGCTAAAGAGCCCGACTATCCAGAAGTTCCACCTACAAAGCCTGGGAAAGCCACGTTGACAACAACGTGTGTCTGGAAAGGGGAGAGCTGGTTGAACGTTTACCGACGGAGGCCAAAAAAAGTGAAAGCAAAGCAAACCATGAAATAATTACCCTTGCAAGAGTCCGTCTTTCTGTAAACGACGTGTTTAACAAAAACAACCTTCCATAAGGATTTAACACACAGTTTGATAATTACAAAGCTTACCTTAATTTAAATAAGACAAAGGTTGATTAACACAATCTTATTTTTTTATACGTGCCATACGTAGCCAGTAGTTCACTTTTTACACATCAACAAAATTACATAAAATCTTTAATCCTAAATTTTGTTGCATAAATAATTTTCTTATCGTAAATAGGAGATTAGATCTGTTAGAAAGTATATAATCTTTTTATTGTGGATATCGAAGAAATGAATACAATTTGATTAGATAGTTTTACACAGGCCCGAATTTAGGTGAGGGCAGGCGGGGCCTCCACAAGAGATTGGCCACCACAATAGTCTTAAAATATTCGTGATTTCACCTGGAATTTCAGTTAATGAGATTTTAAATATTTCTTAGTTAAAAATGCTTATAAACAAATTAAAATGCTTTTTTTGTCAAAAATAATCCGTTCAGGAGGCTGTAACTTTTTTTCTAATAATATGTAGGGGTTCTATCATGTCTTATTTTAAAGCTTGGACCTTAAGTTTAAAACGAGCGGCTGTTGGGCTTTCTACGTGGATTAGAAGCCAAGTTATGACCGAAAAGTTAAAACCTTATTTTGCAATATTTTTGCATTAAATTTGCAATATCTTCAGTTCTGATTGAGAAATTTTAATTTAGAAAACTCTATTTTCTTTCTTTTTTCATAAGGAACAAAAAAGTAATTGAGAACATTTTTCTATTTTTAATAGTTTACTAGCTACAGTGTATTAAACAATTAAATAGTTCATAACAATTTTCTGACCACTTCTCCGGAGAAGCGAGTTTCAGATTCAGATTTCGCAGAAAAAAACAACTACTTGTTCTCGAGGACCTTGTTTTCAATAGTAAATAGTGTAGGGCCCCCACACAAAATCTGCTCAAGGGCCTCCACAGTTCTAAATCCGGCTCTGGTTTTACACTGTATAGGGTGTCCCAAATTCGATTCTCATACATTGGGATCTCGGAAACTTGAAGACATACGAGGTCGGTTAAATAGGAGCAAAGTTGCGTAATTTGATGCTGATGTCACCTTAAATTTTGAATACTTCCGAAGACTTTTGGAAAAAACCGAATATTCGCAATTTAATTTTTATTTTTTTATGACTCTATTTAAATATATATAAAAAAAATTAGCTTCTCATTGCTATTTTCTTTTATTCTACACGACAGTGTTATTAGATTTGTACACCGACGTTTTGTCTTCAAGCTGCTATCATCAACTTTGTTTTTTTTTTAAATACGGCCCTGGATTATTTATTACGTATTTTAAAAGCTTTTAATATCTCAAAACCAATGATGTATCACACTCATTCCAAGAAAACATTTTAATGTTTTTCTACCAAAAACCTATTCTCTGTCTCGCTCTAATAAATGGTTTCTTACGGAAATTGCCATTTCTTTAAAAGTGTTAGACAATGTAATGGTTTCCATAACACTAAAATCTTGGACTTCCATTGTCTTTATTTGTTAATTGTTACACAACGTTTCGGTTAGTGATGTATCTCCAACCGTTTTCATTTATATGGAATGGTTTGAGGAACATGCAATTAAAACTGCAGTAATTAAACAAAAAGTTTGGCTAAGATTTATTGAGCTGCTTTTATTGTATGGACAGGCAATGACGAAGAACTTGAAGGTTTCTTGAAACATCTAAATTGCCTTCGACCAAAAATATATATACTCCATTGATCATTGCTTCGACCTAGCATTAAATTTACAATGGAGAAGGAACAAAATTCGGCCCTACCTTTCCTCGACGTTCTAGTCAAACGAAATAATGGAGAAGTAATGGAAAAAGTTTCAAATATTTTAGAGCACTTAAAGACTTATGGACTGAAATATGGCAGCAAGGCGTCTGCGGCATATTACAAAGGAAGACACACAAATCTGGCCGGTGATACATCTAGTTGTATATTGATCATTGCTTCGACCTTGCATTAAATTCACAATGGAGAAGGAACAAAATTCGGCCCTACCTTTTCTCGACGTTCTAGTCAAACGAAATAATGGAGATGTACAAACCTTGAAAACCTACCCACACTGGACAATATTTTCACCAGAATTTTAATCACTCTAACGAAACCAAACAGAGGGTTATACGTAGTCTATATAATCGTGAAGTGACCTTATGTAACAGTAGAAAATCCCTGCAAGGGAAATAGGTAACATAACTAGGGATCTTAAGCAGAACGGATACAGTGAGAGACTAGTAAAGAACACAACCGAAAAATATCAAAATAAGACAACAAACTCTAACTTGAACGAGACTTCACGTGACCAAGTATTTATGACAATTCCATACATTAAAGGAACTTCGGAAAAGATCCGCAGAATCGCGAATAAGTATAATATTAAAACGGCATTTAAATCTCAAACTACTCTAAGAAGTATTCTTACTAAGACGAGACCATACAAGAATGTTTCAAATAATGACTGTATGTACCAAATTCTCTGTGAATGTGGTGAGGTACATCGAGAAAACAAAGAGACACTCGAAGTTAGAGTTAAAGAACACAAAAAACATACTGAACGAGGTGAAATGTCGAAGTTAAGGATTGCCGAACACGCTTGGTCAAAACAACACCTCATACAATGGTCGGAAGCAAAAACCATTCATAAAGAAACCCACTGAAAAAAAAGAAAATTTAAAGAAGCTGCAATAATTGTAAATAACCAAAATGTATTTAGCAAGCCTAGCATCGCTATTCCGAATATCTGGCAACCGTTGCTGAACCGTGAAAAGTCGGTTAAGCTTCGGCCCTATTTAAAAAACTAATTTAACCAATAAAGATCAATTACCTGAGCGCCCAATAAATGGTATTTGGCGAGAATCGAATGTAATACTACTTGCTAAATATCATATTATTTCTATATGTTCTTGTTTATTTTGTTACCTGACAGGTTCAAGTGATTTTAGAGATGTAATTTAAATTTTTTTATTAAAGTTGTAGCTACTTTTTTTTAAAATTTGATAATATCAATATTAAATTAAAAAACACTTCAAAACTTTTGTATATAGTGTAATAGTTTCTCCGTAAAATTTTATCACCTTTGCATAAACATCAATAAATATGTTCTAGATTGTTGTGGCGGATTCATATTTTGGATAGTTCTTGTTAGGTATACTCGCCAAAAGTTTTTATACGCTTCGGTTTTGGTCCCGGAGTATAGCGACTGAGTGTGCTCAGGCTCTATTGATAGCTATGAAAGAGCAAAACGTTTATCTACCAGCAGACTGGCTGGTAGATAAGCTGATTTCTTTCTTTATTTCAGTTTAATTTATAGGAGATAATATTACTGAGCACAGTCAGTCACTATACACTTTACTTTTCTGGCGAGTATACTCAACAACAACTTTTCAAAACAAAGATCTATTTGATATTTATTTAATGATGATTCATTAACAATATTAATTTTAAGCTTTATCAAGGTTAAGTCAATCAGATGCACTTTAAAACTTTATCAATTGCAGTGATCTTCGTGGCTTTTAGAGCATATCCCACACCGATTTCCCACACACTGCATTTTTACATTTATGTGAATTTACCGGAATTAGTTTCAGTGCCGCAGATTTAGAGATAATAAGTGTTTATGGTAGTATTTGTTGATATTTGTTCGGTTAAAATTTATCATTTTCAGATATTTTTCAACAAACATGTTGATGTGGATCGATTAATAACATTTTTAATTTTAAGCCTTATCAAGAATAAGTCAATCAAATGTCTCTTTTACAATTTATCAATAATGATGAATTTTCACGTACTGAATTTTTGGTTGTATGCGGATTTATTTTCATGATAGTACAACTTTTGAAGACGCAATTATTTTTATCTGTTACAAAAAAGCTGATTATTTTGCCAAAGCCCTCTATTAATTTTCCTTTCTCCAAAGTGTTTCTGTTCCTTCCTTCGCGCCAGACCAAGTTCCGACTTGCCCTACCTAGTGTGTATATTACATGAAAGGTTTTAGCATATTCCCCCCCCCTCCTATTATAACTTTGATATTCTTCCACATAAAGGTATGAGATTTGGTATGTAAATTTACATAAGTATCCTATTTACATGTAAAAAAAATTAAAAATGTATGTCAAATGGTTACTAAAATACTCGATTTTGAAAATCGACCATTTAATTATTGACTCACTGACTCACTTTCTCTTTGATTTGTTGACTCATCAAAATTATAAAGTCACTGAATTCATTCTTCGTTGGCAGTTTTAATGTTCACAGTAAAAAGTGGTTAAGATCTAGAAATACTCATTTTCAAGAGATAGCAGTTACTCGATTACCAATTTTATCTTCAGTAACTGCTCCCTTTAGTCGTTCAGATGACTGCCTCATCACTTTGTCATTCTTCCATTGATTCTGAAGCCTTAGAGTGCAAAACTAACTTTTCTTGCTTTCATTGGGCTGTTGTATAATTACATCAATAGTTAACAATTAAATTAATTCTATTTTTTTTAAATTTAAATCACAATTTATAGGTACACCACTGGCTTTCTCTCAATTTAATTCTTATAAAATGCATAGACGTATTATATAGGTCAGTTTCTGAAATAGCTCGCATTTGCGATGGAGTACTAAAAATTATGACCTCAATTACTTGAATTCTGCCGCACAAAATTTATAAATATTTTTTAACCTCAAATATTTTTTTTAAATACAAAAATAATAAATATTTTTTTTGCACATCCCTAAAGTTTCAGTTAACTTTTTATAGTCTAGGAGGAATAAGTGCATGAGTACCGAAAACTATTTCACCTCAATTTTTTGCTTTGCTTTGCTTTCACTTTTTTTGGCCTCCGTCGGTAAACGTTCAACCAGCTCTCCCCTTTCCAGACACACGTTGTTGTCAACGTGGCTTTCCCAGGCTTTGTAGGTGGAACTTCTGGATAGTCGGGCTCTTTAGCCACCAAAAATTCCGACTTTTCAAAAACTTAAATTTTTTAACTAAATTTTTTATCCATGCAGGGCACAAACAATGGTGTTCCGACCAGGAAGCTGCTACTGGTATCACGCATAACCGCTTTCTGTCAGTACTGCTCCTTCCTGCTGAGCGCGCAACCATCTTCCGCCATTAGAAAAATTCCTCGTGCGTGGGGCCCTCAGAAAGGAACAGGTATAGGAATCTTCGTTCACAGCGCTTAGCCCCAGAAGAAGGACTCCATCGTTTGGCTTGAGTTTCTCCTTGATCCCCGATGGTAAAAGCTGTTGATACAGCGCCTTCAGCCGCCTTCCCGGAAAAATCTATGTAGTTTTCTTATCGCGAGCACTTCACTGATCGAAGGTCAAACAGAAACTGACCTCAACTTTTTCATAGGAGCCTTATTAAATTGCCCTACCGATGATATAGATGCATGTTGCCATGGCGCCACCTGGTGCCCTCTGTTTAAACCAAAATTATTTAAACAATTGCAAGAAATTGTTATTTTTTAACGGGACATTTTTTTTCATATTCTTAATTGAAAACAAATAAAAAAGGTTCTATGACTTTTAACGATAAAGTTAATATTTTTGGAAATATGAATTTTTAAAAGTTCGAAAAATCTCAAATTTAGGCACATTTGACCCATGAAAAATATATATTAAAAAAAATACAACATATTTTTTTATATACAATAATTATTAATATCCCTAATTGAGATTTGAATTTTTTATTGTTTATGCAGGTTTTCTGTTTGTTTATTAAGCGCGCTCACGAGTATGCGTCCCTTAGCTTTAAGTATCGCCGTTTGTCTGACTCATACGCATCGGCCCTGTTTGTTTTGGCCATCTGCATTTTTTAGTAAGAAACTAGTACTATCTTGTGTGTCCCAGTCCCAAAAATGAGTTTCCCGCGAATATCTGCCAAAACATGCGAATAAGAAAATTTTTGTTTAGACAAAAAATGGAGATCACCTCGAAATCTACAAAAATGGTCGTCACCATTTTTTTCGCAACATCAATATTTTTCGCAAAAACGGCCGTCAAAAAATCCATAACATTTCACACTGGATAGATAGCCGGAAACGGCTAAAAAATACATATGGGCAAAACAACTTTTTATCAAAACGCAAGAAAGATGGTGAAGGAAATTTTCTAGGATCATTAAACACTTGCTAAGGTCTCATTATAAAAAAGAAATGTTAATAACAAACCACTTTTTAAAAAAATATCAATAAATTAATGAAATACTCTCAAAATATTGTGAAAACAAACTTTGACCGCTTTTTTCAATATTCTTTAAAAATCAGAATGGACCCAAGCTCATATGCAATGACGGGTACGGGTTTTCACATTCCGATGAACTTTGAATGATTAAAAAATGTACATTATTGCCTGAGTAATGGAACAATCCATAAAAATAGCGGCATTCTAGCGGTAGAGCGGCAGCTAAAATGAGGGGACTTTTTTTTGGGTTCCCTTATCTCGAAAACTATCGATTTTTCGAAAAAAAATATAGGGACCAATTTTGGAAATTTCATAGCAATCTTCATTTTTTGTCTAAACAAAAATTTTCCAATTCGCATATTTTGTCAGATATTAGCGGGAAACCCATTTTTCGGGCCTTGAGGGGCCATTTTCAGTCCTTTCCCACCTGTTAATGTTGACAAACTTTTTTTTCACTCGAAAGCATCCCCGAAGATCTAAGAATTGCGCCACAAGGGAAATCTGTTCAGATTTATTTACAGCTTTGTCTCTTCATTTATTGGACTAATAGGCAAATGAAGAGATTTGACGTGTTTTTAGATCAAAATAAATCTTATGCAAGGGGCTCATTGTCGTGTTTTCTTTCGATCATTCTGCCAAAATTTAGATGTAGGCGTCACGACACCACATCCGTTCACACTGAATGATTTATCAGGTTTACACTAACGTAGACTTTGAACAACAGGTATGATTGTTTTATAACACGGCCAAAAATAATTTTTTAAACATTATATACTTTGGCGCCAGGTGTGTCTGGATGTTCCGGTGGGATTACTCACGGCTTTATAAACAGATTGGCAGATGAACCAGATACTAAAGATAGGATACTCGAAGGACTTAAAAATAAAATAAAGATGTTTTGGTTAGCGATGCTAAAATTTTGTAAACTGATTACAGTTTGTCTCAAAGTATACCGTGTTAGCTTTTGCCTTCATATTTGGATTATACCTGCCGACAACAATAAAACTGCGGATCGGTAGGTATTAAAGGACAGAACATTAGGAACGGACTCTAATAATATAAAGATTTATAATTTATTGTTTATTTAGATCGGTATAATCTTAAAATTAAGTTAAGAAATTAAATATATGCAAAGTTTTAATAAATTTATAACTATATTATCTATACACAATTTCATTTTTAATCTAAGCATCTAAATCTTATTCTGTTTCACTATCGGAGTCATCATTGAGATTAATAACAATAGGCTTTATGTTGTTTTGTATAGAAATGTAAGAGTTCTCAATTTTTATAATGTGCTGTACTGAATTTTTTCAGCTCTCAACTGGTATGTTACTAATTACATTTTTTATCAAATTTATAACACAACTTAAAGTAGGTTTATCATTTTCTGCTCTGATCTTTGATTTTACTTGGTTCCACAAATGCTCTTTGGGGTTAAACATACAGTGATACGGAAGAAGACGTAAGACAGTATGCCCAGCCTGTTCAGCCAAATTATCACATACATTTATGGCCGAGTGATGATCTCGTTGTTAAATTTAGCAATGGACTTAGCAGTCTAGAATGTTTAACAAAACGTCATTGTCATTGTTATTCAATGATTTTAGTAGGCAAGCTGTTAATATCTGACATTTTGTTAAACATTCTAAACCGTTGTTAACTTTTAACAATTTGCTAAGTTGACAACGGTTTAGAATGTTTAACAAAATGTCAGATTTTGACAGGTTGCCTACTAAAATCATTGAATAACACTGACAATGACGTTTTGTTAAACATTCTAAACTGCTAAGTCCATTGCTAAATTTAACAACGCGATCATCACTCGGCCGATTGTTTTTTAATTGCATATGAATTTAGGACTTCCAAAAGTTTCGTTTTTTTTGTAACTGAATTTAAAATAAATATTATTTTCTAACAAATATTCCTGGATTTCAGTTTTTGAACTTGATGAAGCTGGTGCTTTGTGTAGCAGACGGCTGTGGTAGTTTGAGTTATCCATGACAATAAAACTGTTGTTTGGAATATTTTTTTAAAAGATAATTTTAAAACCTGTTTTTAAAGAGTTCTGCACTTGTATCCTCATGATAATCCAAGCTAGAATCCTTAAAATTTTTTGCAGACAACAGCAAGCAGTTTGGGACAAATCCGTCTTCTGAACCAGCGTGTATTATGGTAATGCGTTTTTCTTTATTTGAAGGTGCTTTCGTCTGACAGTTTTAACTGGAATGAACCCATCCTTTGGATACTGTGTCGTGTGTATCGAACCATGTTTCATCAAGGTAAATTATGGATCTGTTGTCTAACCTACATCTTTTAATTTCTTGAAGGTAATTAAATCTGCAAGTGCGTAATTTGTGCGATTCCATTATTACTTATCTTGGGTCTATTTTTCGGTATTTAAATCCCATTTTACAAACAACTCTATGAAGGGTGGCACGGCTAATATTTATATTGGTTTCGTGTTCGTCTAGCTTCTTTTTCAGTTTATCCAAGGTAGGAATAACTCCGCTTTCATAAAGACAATATATTTTCCTTTTTATTAGGTCCTGATCACTATTGTTTATACGGAGAGATTGAAAATCACTACGTTTTTTTCTTTTGTTTAATTCTTTACTAATAATAATAATATCCCTTATCGATGATATTGAAGTTTTTGTAAGTAGACAGGTTTCTTTTAATTAGACCTCTACTGATTAAAGTTTCATACACATTTTTTACAACCTGTTTTGCATCTAATGACAAATGATTTTGACGCGACATAGTTATATTCTCGTAAAACAACTTTTTCGAACGCACAGTAAAAACAGTTATTCAACACTGCCACTAAAATATTAGCCAAAATATTTATATGCCTAATGGTTAATACTTAAGAAATACCTGCTCTTATGAACAAATGGATTTACCCAATAACAATAAGTAATAAAATCGTTAAAGGTTTATTGGGGTATGGTCCGTCAAAAGCTATAGAGATATACTTTGAGACAGACTATACTTGTAAAACTTCCTGTAAAATTACAATTAGATGTCCCATTTATAAGTTATTTAAGGTTATCTCAAGAATAATATTTAAAAACCTCATGAAGATCAAGAATCGCAAGTTTTGGAATATAGTTCAAAATAATGTGTCAGTTAAGGGTGGTTTCATGTTAATATTAGAAAAAAATATTTAAATTTAAAGAATATTTGCTAAAAACCATTTTGGCTAAGAGTTACAGCACTTCAAAATGAGGCCAAAATTATATTTTGTGATTCAAGCTCCCTGCTAAAATCTTTGACGCTTGATTGATCATCTAGATCAGGGGTCTCCAAACAACGGCCCGAGGGTCACATCCGGCCCGCGGACTGATTTTGTCCGGCCCGCGGAGAGCTAGCATACTTGAAAACTCCTTTTAGAGAATAAATAATTTTTATAGCAAATTAATTTTAGTTTACTGAAGTATTCTAATTTTATGTTGAATAATTATTAATATGACATCTACATTGATATGGTCATGGGCTAACTCCGCTAACTCATAACATTCTTGTAGACTTATTGTTATTGTTTTTGTGATAAGTTGGATAAAGAAACACAGAATTGTAATGAGTAAAGACATGTATAATATGCAGAAAATTTAACTTCAGTATATAATAACTAACAAATTATTGAAATGAATCCAACTAATATTTTATACATTTTAAATAATCACATAACTTATAACAAACATAATGACATATGAAATACTAATGAGATTTATGTAATTGAAATTTTCCACTGACAATAGTTTGTAGTTGTGGACTAATTTTACTTGTACCAATTATTAAAAGAGATTTAAGATGCTCATCAGTTAATTTCGATCTGTAAACATTTTTTGTGTACTTCATTTTGGAGAAGGTTTTCTCACACAAATAAGTAGTACCAAAAACAGAAAACAGACCACGAGCAAATTTATGCAAATTATCAAATTGTGTCAGTGGAAGACTCTTATAAAATTTCAACAAAGATGAGTTTTGATATTTGTTCTTAATTATATCACTGCATTGTAGATCAATCATTTCCATTTGAAGTTCCGGGGCTAGGGTTTCAATGTCAGTATCAAAAGGATTCTGAAAAATCTTAATTTGATTCGCAATGGCATCAAAGTCCGAGAAACGAGTATCAAAATTTATCTTCAAAGCACTCAAAGTTTCGATTGCAAAATCGATAGGAAACTCAGTCTCAGTAGTGTGGCTGAATATTTCACATGTTTTAAAATGTGAAAAACATTTACTTCGTAGTTGTGATTGAAACAGTCTCAATTTCTTCCGGAATGATTTGATATATGGTGTATAAATCAGGAAGATGCTGGTTTTCTCCTTGCAATCCCAAATTCAGTTCGTTCACATGTTTTGTCAAATCAACAGAGAATGCTAACTTCCACAGCCATGCGTTGTTTTGTAATACAGTAAGAGGGCGATGCTTTTCATTCAAAAAAATTTTGATCACTGCTCGAAGTTCAAAAAAGCGCCGAAGGACTTTCCCACAACTAAGCCAGCGTACGGCAGTATGATAAGGTAAGTCAGTTTCTCCAATCTCTTCAATAAACTGTCGGAATTGTCGGTGATTCAGCCCAAAAGATCTGATAAAATTAACAGTTGATATGACTGGTTTCAGAACGTCAGACATATCCAAACATTTTCCGCACAAAGACTGTTGATGAATGATACAATGTAAGACAAATGGTTTTGAACCACCGTCATTTTCTACAGCCTTTGACACAGCAGCGACGACTCCTTTATCTTTCCCACTCATGTTTTTGCCTCCATCAGTTGTAATACATTTCAAGTTTTTCCATCGAAGGTTCTTTTGATTAATGGCCATTTCAACTCCTTTAAAAATATCTGTACCAGTAGTTGTGCCATGAATACTATACACATCAAGAAGTTCTTCGTGCACTTCATAGCTTTTATCTATTCCTCGAATATAAATCAACAACTAAGCAGTATCTGACACATCCGTTGACTCATCCAAGGCCAAAGAAAACCACTCAAAATGTCCATTTTTGTCGAACAGTTGAGAGGATATATTTTCAGCGATGTTTTCTACCCTTCGAGCCACAGTGTTTGCTGACATACTGACAGTTTTTAATAAATGTACCTTTTCAGGGCACATTTCTTCGGCTACTGCAATTATGCATTCTTTGATCATTTCTCCATCGGTGAATGGTTTTCCACGTTTTGCAATTTCAAGAGCCACACGAAAGCTGGCACGAGTTGCAGCCTCTTGTTCAGTTTTGAGTTTTGTAAATGAAGATTGCTGCGATTTCAATCCGCGCTGCATAGCTTCGAATTTTTCTGTCCGCAAACTTCCTGTATATTTTGAGTAATTTTGAAAATGTTTTGTTTCATAATGACGTTTAATGTTATATTCTTTGAGAACGGCTATGCTTTCATTGCAAATCAAACATAGCACCTTGTTACTGGACTCGATTACGAAATACTGAATGTTCTACTGATCTTTGAATTTTCTGCATTCACTATCAATTTTTCGCTTCTTTTCCATACTACTAATTCACACACAAAAGCAACAATTCAAATCAAAATACTGTTATAAAGATGTCTTAAACTTAAACACGCACAAACACGTTTTAAGGAGGTATGCAATATTTTATTTAACAACAGTGTCATAGGAACTGACTTGTGGTTGCGCCACTAGCCTTCTTATATATTCCAATTACTGCCATCTAGAAGTGAGTGGAAGACACCAGAACTTTCTCGAACCAACGAGATTATTCTGTACGTGCTATTAGCGCCATCTGTTAGCGATAGAAGGTACTACCTATTTCCGCTTGTGTCCACCAGATGTCGTGTCACGTTACTCCTCATGGCTCGTACTCTACGACTAATCTAGAAATTACAGATAATGACAGGAAAATTAATAATATGCAGTGTTGCCGTTTTGCGGACTTTAGTCCGATTTGCAGCCTTTTTTAAACGTTGTGTACTTTTTCGGACTTTTTTTTCATCAGTGGACTATTTCACTTCTTACCACCGGCAACAATGATAATATGGTTTTGGCCCTCGGAACTTACTGGAGTAATCAGTATGGCCCGAAGGCTGGAAAGTTTGGAGACCCCTGATCTAGATATTTAGTATCATTCGTATCGTACTTTACATTTGTAAGTATAAAAACTAAGGATGATCCGGATTCGTGATCTAATAAGTAGGTTTCGATTTCCTAAATTCGATTCTTTTTTTCCTTAAAAAAGGAACCGTGATTCGTATTGGTGATTTAATTCCTTTACGAGGATCCGGATAGGATATAATACAATGGCACTCCCAGGAAATTTTGTTATTTGGCTTTAAACAAGGAAGTACTACAGGGAAGTAAAAGGCAAAATAGTTTGGTGTGTAAGTGAAAAATAAAAACTATTAACTCATAACTTCAGTTTAAATAAAGTAGATCGCAATTTTAATACGCATGGTAGTCGTTCTACATAGTATTTGTAACAAGTTTCTATATTTGGCCCGTCCATATTAGGCTACCTTTTGCAATGTGTAGGTTTTTTAACCATATGTTGTGACTGCCCAGATCAATCGAATACAATTTCTTTAATTAATAATTTCAATAAGTAAGAATATATGTAGCTTTTTAATACAGCCAAACGATTTATACTTTAGTAGGAGAGAAAATTAATATTTGTTTACTTTTAACATTTATAAAAGGTAATTTAAAAAATAAGTATACTGGCTTCACTTGATTCCATCGGAGCTCTTTGGGAACCAAAATTCACGAAGGGAGAAAATCTAACAGAACGTACCACTCTGGTGTTTCAGTAACTTGACAATCCAAACCTTAACGGAATGTTGTTTTTTTGTAATAATTAACAACGATTTGCAGCATCCAAATAAACTCATCTTTGAAAAGCGATTTTTTTAACCATAATTATCAACTTAAATGCAGCCCAGGAAGCTTCTTTTAGTTTACTTCCAGTGAAATCTAAGAAAAGGTATGAGAAAGTGTATAATATTTATCTTCTGTGAAGTGAGGTGAGTGAAGAAACTCCAAGATAATTAAAGGAAATGACGAAAACTTAAAGCTAGCCTATATTTACAAAAAGGTAGGCTATTTTATAGGGTTAAAGTATACAAGTATACAGTGTTAGATTTTGCCTTTATTTATGGATTATACCTGTCGACAACAATAAAACTGCGGATCAGTAGGTATTAAAGGACAGAACATAAGGGATGAACTCTAATAATATAAAGATTTATAATTTAATGTTTATTCAGGTAGGTATAAGCTTAAAATTACATTAAGAAATTAAATATATGCAAAGTTTTAATAAATTTATTTAATTTAAAACTATATTATCTATACATAATTACATGTTTAATATAAATATCCAAATCTAATTCTGTTTCACTATCAGAGTCATCATTGTGATTAATTACAATAGGATTTATGTTGTTTTGTATAGAAATGTAAGAGTCCTCAATTTTTATAATGTGCTTTACTGAATTTTTCCAGCTCTCAACTGGTATGTTAGTAATTACATTTTTTATCAAATTTATAACACTGGGACTTAAAGTAAGTGTAACATTTTCTGCTCCGATCTTTGACTTTACGTGATTCCACAAATGCTCTATGGGGTTAAACCAAGGAAGTTTAAAGGTGTATGGAAGCCCAATACTGTAGAACAAAATTGTCCAGGCGTGCAGGGCAGCGGGAATCGGGGGATTGGCCCCGCGGAGTTTGCGCAATGAATAGTAGGTCAGAGCCGGACCTATAAAGTTGACATCACCAAATGTCAAATTCAAGCATTCCCTGTTTTTTTTGCACAAAATTGTTGGTTATTAAACGATACTACCATAGAATATTTAAAATTATTGTGTAATATTGGATTTTATATCATCTGATATAATATGGAAAGAATAGATGGTGCCACTTTACAGCCTTCTATTTTGGTCAATATTTTTGAAAGTTTTGTATTTTTACCAAAAATCTTTGTAAATAAATAAAAACACGATTTTAAAAAAATAAATTTCAAACATTGTATGATAGTTTCATGTACTTATCACCAATTTTGTGATAAAAGAAGGGCAAGATAGTGTAAATGAGTTTAATCTAATCCTAAGATTGTGGTTGTACATTAAAAAGTGAAAAATTTTATAACTGCTTTTTAGGCATATACTTTTCACTAATAACAAACATTCATGAGACAGAATATCAGTGGTTAAAAATGTTTAGTAACCTTTGGTACGTAGGTATCCATTGTAACAGTAACCGTTAAATATCATGTTGATAATGTAAGTTTAAGAAACCAAAAATCTAATTTCTTTTTAAACAAATACAGAAAAAGCAAAAAGAAACTTTAACATAAAATTGTACTTTCTTTTATTCAATTAGAGGGACCTGTATATATTAAAATTTGCCTGGTCTGCCCAGTTGTTATTAATAATTTTGATCCTTTAAAAGAATGTACTAAATTATTAAATGAAATAAAAGTACCTAAATGTAAACCTTATTTCCTTTTAATAATCCACAGAAATACACAAACATTGTGGAAATCATCTGAAAGATAGTTAAGATTGCCTTACTTTTCTCACTGCTATTTCCTATGAAATTTTCATTTTCTATAATTCATAATTGATATATTATTATTTATTCGGTTACCTAACGTTACGTCTCATAAGAAGCACCTAATTTAAATATAAGAAATACTTACCTAAAGTAAAAAGTATGTTACCCTTAGATTTGCAAGATAAAACCATACAACCTCTAGTCATTTTGTTACGATATTATAAGTAACAAACAATAAACACAAAATTATAGTCACAATTTAATAAACACTAATCACTAAAATAAGAAGGTTTTTATCAATCCAAAAAAACTTCTGCAACCACAAAATATAATCACACAAAGCAAAACAATCGAAACTAATACGGCTCTCATAAAAGTATAATGTGTTGCCTAACTACACACTGATTTATCAGTGTGTAAGTAGGCAACACATTAAATTATTTCGTGGAATTTCGTTACTGCGCAAAATCGGCGGAGCCAACTCTGACAGTTATTTTCATACTGGGCTGGACATTTTTTGATCGAATGGGCCATAGCATTGGGCTTCCATACACCTTTAAACTTCCTTGGGTTAAACATACAGTGATACGTAGGAAGACGTAAGACAGTATGCCCAGCCTGTTCAGCCAAATTATCACATACATATTGTTTTTTAATTGCATATGAATTTGGGATTTCCAAATGTTGCGCTTTTTTGTAATTGAATTCAAAATAAAAATCATTTTCTAACAAATATTTCTGTATTTTAGTTTTTGAACTTGATGAAGCTGGTGCTTTGTGTAGCAGACGGCTGTGGTAGCTTGCGTTATCCAGTACAATAACACTGTTTGAAATATTTTTTAAAAGATAATTTTGAAACCAGTTTTCAAAAAGTTTTGCACTTGTATCCTCATGATAATCCAAGCTAGAATCCTTAATATTCTTTGCAGACAACAGCAAACAGTTTGGGACAAGTCCGTCTTTTGAACCAGCGAGTATTATGGTAATGCATTTTCCTTTATTTGAAGGTGCTTTTGTCTGACAGTTTTGACTGAAATCAACCCATCCTTTGGATACTGTGTCTTGTGTATCGAACCATGTTTCATCAAGATAAATTATGGATCTGTTTTCTAACCTATATCTTTTAATTTCTTGAAGGTAATTAAATCTCCAAGTGCGTAATCTGTGCGATTCCATTGCCATTTGTCTTTTGTCTATTTTGCGGTATTTAAATCCCATTTTACAAACAACTCTATGGAGGGTCGCACAGCTAATATTTATATTGCTTTGGTCTTCGTCTAGCTTCTTTTTCTGTAATACCACTTTACATATTTTAATAAAATTTGGCATAAATGTACTATGTATCAAAAAGCATTTTTTAGGATACCACATTTTTTTTATTTACCAAAATTGGCAGGTCAAATTCTGTATAAATGCCACTGGTGGAAATTAAAAAAAGTGGTACACTAAAAAATGCTTCTTGATCCATAGTACACTTATGCCAAATTTCATTAAATATTTAAAGTGGTTTTACAGAAATTAATAAATTATTTATTTTTGAAAATTTTCTTACGCTATATCTCAAAAGTTAAGACGTTTAGGACATGCATTCATATGAAGTTTTCTTTTTAAAATGGACCCAAAAATTGCTTTGCTAAATATTGACCTACAATCAGAAAGCACCCAGTTAAATGTAAAAAAATTACCAACCCTGATATTTTATTTCTCGTAAACAGGTGATTTTACCAATGTCAATCAAGAATACCTTTTTTTATTTTAAGGTTAAATCTATCCAAAAATAATATTGTTGAGCCTTTATCATACAGGGTGTTAAAAAAATTACTATTATTGTGTCCGGGCTCGTCCGTCCCTGGCAAACTAAATAAGCCAAATATGATTTAATGGATTTGTTTTAATAAGACTTATCTAGTAACCATCATATTAAAAAAACATTAAATTACGCCTAGTATTTTAAAAGTTATTTAAACAAAAACGATTTTCAGGGGCGTCCGTTATGTACCTGTATCTCCGGAAGGGAGGGTCATAGGAAAAAAGTTTAAGGGAATTTGTCATAGTATTTTTAGGTTTTCTATTAGATTCCGAGAGATTGGTCACATATTTTGGGACCTATACTACATATAATCGTTTATTAGTAAAAAATTATACATTAATAAGGGCTTTTAATAAACGATTTTATATGCGTTATTAATACTTTTAAATAAACGATCGCTGAAAAAATCAATTTTCTATGTAGAATTAAGTACGCCCTTAAATATTCGCAAGGAACACCCTGTATACGCGAAGAGCACGGAGTAAGTATCTAGATCAAATTTCTGCCGGTCGTCATCATCGACAGAAACGGGTAATTAATTTTATAACCCATCGAACGAAACTCTTCTAGGTGACCTTCACTAAATTTAACAAAATTCTGATATATCTTAGACCGGGTTGCAGATATACCCACGAAGGTCATCCACTTCGAACCAACTACTAAGTTATCTCTTCTTGGTGGGTTACAACACTCTTCTAAGAAGTCATCTTTAAAACAAATATTTATATTTATCAAGTAAGTTGTTAAGTACTTTCTTTAGTATTGTAAGTGGGAACCTACACAAATTATTTTCAACGGTAGAAATAAATAAATATATAGACAGTTTTCTATAAGAATTCTAGAACCGAATAATAGTTCAGGCAGTTAAGCATTTCACCTCCGAATTTTTTATATATGCACCGATTTATTTGAAATTTTGACAGATGATAGATGGATGGTCGAAAAGCAAAATATATATGGTGCCGATGTGCGCAACCCTCCCGGGGGTGGGCAATTTTTTACCCAAAATTCCCCCAGAAATCGATAGATGAGCAAATTTGAAGTAAAAAAATGTCATGTCATGTTTTTTCGCCAGATCAATAGTTTTTGAATTATTCGCAATTAAAAAGTGCGATTTTTCGTTATAAAAACCTCATTTTCCAATTGTTTTTTACGCATAAATCTGTAATTATGCGTTTTATCGAAAAAAGTGTAATGATCAAAAATGAAGCTTATAAAAAAACAAAGAAATTAAGCTATTTATGAAGATCTTAAAGTTCTACCTAAGGCAAGTTATAGGTGCTTGAAGATCTTTCATTTTACGTGATTAAGTACTTAACCTCAAATAACGGGAAAAGGGTAAATTTTTCAACAAAAGGTCATAGAATATTTTTTAAAGAGCATAAAAAGACCTTTAAAATGAGTACCGATAAAAGTCTTTTTGACTGAAATTTCGGTGAGATATGCTGTAAAATAGTTAAAACTAAAAAAAAAATCGTAATAAAATTAATGTCATTTCATTCAAAATCAAAATTAAACTTATTCCTTGCACCAATTACTTTATTTGTATGTTATTTATGACATCTGAAAGTTTTACGGATTAGAGATGCACAGTTTTGGAAAAAATGAGCTTAAATTATATGTTTTTTTTGTAATTTTTCAAAAAAATTATTTTTCTCATTTTAACTCCAAAACGATAAGAGGTACGAAAAAAACTTAAAAGTAGAAAAATGAAGCAATTTTTATGATGATTATTTTCCTACTTTTATTTTTTTTGTGGCATAAAAATTTACGGAGTTATAACCGATTTAACCTTTCACTGTAGAGCGAGAACTGCTTTTCCGCAGCCCTTCACCCTTAACCTATAAAATATGAAGGGTCTCAAGCCCTTCTAACATACATAGGCTTGTAGCCCTAAAAATTACCTTTAAAATTATTTTTTGTAGGATGTGATAGCTTTAAAATTAACAGAGTTACACAAAAAATAAGATTTAAAATTTTAAAGCAGGGTGGGTTTGCAGGGTGTAGACAATTAAAAATTATTTCGTGTTTTAAAAAGCTTTTTACCGTTCAAATAACCGATTTGACCACTAAAGGGATGAAATCCATAAATTAGATGATCACTGAAACAAGTGAACAGGGAAAATAAATTGAATAATAAAATAAATTTTACATATAACCTCGTGTTTTTCTTAGCGAACGACAAAACTAACAACCTAATATGTAAAAATATGAATACCAATCAAAATACCAAGGCGCTGGTGTACACAAACAAAACTTGTTAAATAAAACATAAAAATAAAAAAACATAGGTGCGACAAATCTACAATATGTAGGTGTTAAGTTATTATGAACCATTAAAATGGTAGTTAGGTAGCGTACGAAGTTTAAAAATCTATTCTTACGTCAGGCTGTATCAATGGCGACACCCACGTGATAGCAAGCTAAAAATGGACATGGAAGACATTGTTTAAATAAAATTGAATTGACAAGTGATTGGTAAAGATCAGTCCTTTTATTAAATGAACCAGTAAGATCCGCATTATGCATGGCCAAATTTTCGGAATTGATTCCTCATTGAGAAATATTTAAAAAAAGTTTCTATAAATATGGGTCCGAAAATGCATAGTTTCTAAGATACAGCAATACAGCGTGGCAATATTTACTTGAGCAATATCTCAACCTTTGAACTGGAAAAGAAAATAATGCACATTTAATTGGTCACCACGTTTTCCAGATTTAAATATGTGTGACTTCTTTTTGTGAGGTGTTCCATTTAATATCTTTTATTATTTATATATATATATATATATATATATATATATATATATATATATATATATATATATATATATATATATATATATATATATATATCTACAGGGTAAGTCTATGAAGTGGGACCCCCCATTTATTGCTTTAAATATTCAAATTGGAAAAAAATGTTTTATACAAAAGTATTTTGGTTTTTGCTGCTCTATATTTTGCGAATAACGATATGTAATCAGGGTGCACCAAAGAGCCCGTACAAGGATAAAGTTTATTTTTTCAAATGACTCCCTATACTTTTCGTTAAATTTTTGTTTTCTACATAAAATTCTAGATATTTTTTATCTGGCATATCATATTCCTATATTCATTTGTTTACGAGATATTCTCATTTATATATAAATTTAGAATGAAAAAATACGCTCATCTCTTAATGTTGTTTTATCTTTCTATGGTTTTAGCGGTGTTTGTAAAGTGACAAAACAGCCATAGTAATAATTAATAAGTAATTAGATATCACATGACGAGTAGAAATTAAACAAAGAAAAAAACGATTAAAACAATTTTTCTACAGGTTAATAAAACTGTCATTTTGAGATTTTTGTAAATCTCTATAGCATATATGGTTATTATGCGACTCTCAAAAAACCGCTGAAACCATAGAAACGTAAAACAACATTAAAAGATGAGCGGATTTTTCCCTTCTAAATTTGTATTTAAATGCGAATATCTCGTAAACACTTGAATATAGGGATACGATATGCTGAATAAAAATTATCTAAAATTTTATGCAGAAAACAAAAATGTAACAAAAAATATAGGAAGTCATTTAAAAAAATTAACTTTGTTCTTGTACGAACTTTTTGATACACCCTGTGTACATAACGTTGTTCGCAAAATATAGATCCAGAGCCGTATTTAGGCGGTGGCGAGATGGGCGCCCGCCAAGGGCGCAGCTACCTGGGGGCGCAATATCGGCTATGAATTTTTATTTTTTTTTCATCAGTTGTCAGTACAGTAGTTATATTACACAGGTCCACAAAAAAGTGGTGTTTGTATTAATTTCCGCTAAAAATGAATTTAAAGTCAAAACTGAGTGTCAAACAGCAAAAAATCGAGAAAAGGTATAATTTCATATTAACATTTTTTTTTAAACGCTAATATCTTAAAAACTATAAAATATACAAGAAACTTTATTTAAATTAAATTATGTATTTTTACAAGACCTTTATTTTAAGTTATATAGTCTTTTTGTCTAGGTAATATTTTTTAAGTAATAATCAAAAAACTGAATTCTTAGGATGTTTTCAAGGTATACCTTACACCTGAAAAAAAAAATATTATTTTTTTATTTTTGGGTTTTGTCTGCAAATTTTAGATGATTGGGATTCAACTAAATAAAATAAATGATTTATAATTTAAAAAAAAAAACAAAAATTACAATAATAAGAAAAAAAAATCCTTTTTTGGACCGATTTTTTTTGTCAGAATTCCATTTTCGTTTGTATCTTCTTTATCATTTATCTTGTCAAAAATATTTGCATAACCTTTTATATAGACATTTTGACAACCTTTATTTTTTGTTTTATGAAATTTTTTGTATCTCTTATAGTTTTTTCAGTATTAGTTCAAACATTTCTTGGTAGCAGGTTTCTGCCGGTAAATGTACCGTATGGGTTTTTTTCGATTTATTGCTGTTTGACCCCAACTTTGACTTCAGCTTGGTGTTCGGTGGAAAAAAATACACTAAAAAAAATCCTAGTCCGATACCCAGCACACACCACTTTTTTTTGTGGGCATGTGTTATTATTATTTTTTATTGACAACATTAATCAAATAAATAAATTACAACAGAACAATTTTATGACAAATTTTTGACTTAGATACTTTATTGAATTATTTTTAATATATTAAGACTGAAAAAATTGATGAATTATTTTAATAAAATATCAATTTATCCTGATACCTACAGCAAAAATGTAACTTTTTGAGTTTTTTAATGTTTAAGTTGCGGATAAATTGGTACTTTATAAATTGGGGGCAGCACTACTTTTTTGTTGCATATTATTTAATTTAGTAAAATATAAATAAATGTTACGTTTTAGTAGGCCTGCTATGCAAGTATTTTTGTAACTACGATCTTATTGTTAAGAAAATTTAAAATTTTTTACATTCCACTTCGTTCAGTCAGATGCAAACAGTTATTTTATGTAAATTATGTCTCTTCCAAATAGTACGCCAATATTTTCATATAAAGAAAGAAAACATTTTTTTCCAATTTAAATATTTAATGCAATAAATTATATATATATATATATATATATATATATATATATATATATATATATATATATATATATATATATATATATATATATATATATATATATATATATATATATATATATATATATATATATATATATATATATATATATATATATATATATATATATATATATATATATATATATATATATATTTATTATATATATATATATATATATATATATATATATATATATAAAAAAGTGGAGAGGAAGTCTGGGATCGACAGTTAAAAAAAATCCATAGGGGGTATCACGGTGGGGAAAATTTTACTCCCCGGAAAATTTATTCCAAGGTTAAAATACAGGATTAGTTTGTTAAGATACAAAAAATCTTTCTTAAGCAAAAAAACAGAGTGAATTTAACAAAACTAATATAAAAAATTTTTAAAAAAAATTTTTCAAAAAAACTAAAAAATTAAAAAAAAAATTTTTATAACTTAGGCAAAGTGAAATTGTCAGAAGCAATCTTATATAATTTATCATCCCATTTTTCGATTATAAATAAAACAACACATATTTTTTTTTTATGATTGATCAAAAAGTGACCGACATTTTGGTCCGGTTCATTGCTTGTGGGTCCAACCAATGAACCGGACAACAAAATGTCGGTCAACTTTTGTTGATCAATCATAAAAAAAATAATATGTGTTGTATTTATAAATTATAATCGAAAAATGGGGAATTTTGATAAGTTATATAAGATTGCTTCACAATTAACTCACTTTGCACGTAAGTTATAAAAATTTTTTTTTTAATTTTTGAAGTTTTTTTTTGAAAATTTTTTTTTTTTTAATTTTTTTATATTAGTTTTTGTTAAATTCACTCTGTTTTTTTGCTTGTAAAAGAAAAGATTTTTTGTATCTTAACAAACTGTCTCTGTATTGTAGCCTTAAAAAAGGAATAAAGTTTTCCGAAAGCTCGGCGTAGTAGAAAAGAGTTTTTCTTAAGCCCACCTGATCGATACCCCAATATTGATTTTGCTATATATATATATATATATATATATATATATATATATATATATATATATATATATATATATATATATATATATATATATATATATATATATATATATATATACATTATTTCAAATTATTTATTCTGATTAGGAACTTGACCCATGAACATACATTAGATTGCTGAAAAAAAAAACCTTTTCAAATAAATATACACATACATATATACATTTAAAGATTTACGTCAAAAGGATATCCGCTCTATCACGTGCGATCGCACATGTGCAACAATCTTCTCTGGAAGTGAAAGAAATGTTTATTTCTTGTAAACTTTGGGTTATAGTATTTAACGTCTGTAAACAAAAGAGAAATTAAAATGTACGACGCGACAAAAAGTGATGCAGTTTAAAAAAAATCCTGTTTTTTTGTAAACAAATTCTCTACCTACATTTTAAATTATAAGAAAATTATAACCTCAAAAACAGGTACAATCAGATTTCAAACTTTCAAAATACCCCCTAAATATACAATATTACTAGGATGGTCGGAACAGGGTTTTTAAAGAAAAGTTATAACCTGTTCCAGTTTCATAAAACACTTGTCCTGTAAAACTGCTCCAGTTCCAAACTGTTCCGGAACCATACTTGCTCCAAACTGTTTCAGAAGTGTATTTGGTTCGAGCTGTTCCGAAGTCATACTTTATGAATCAATGACTGAGTGAGTGTGTGTCAGTCAGTAATAAAATGGGCGATTTTCAAAATCGAATATGTCAGAAAACACTTGACTTAACTTTCTTAATTATTTTACAGGTCATAAGAATACCTATGTTAATATACATACCAAATTTCATACCTTTATGTGAAACGATAACAAAGTTATGATACCAAGAAAGCATGCTAAAAGATTTCGTGTTATATAGACCCTACTTACGTTAGACCGGTACTATCAAGAGCAGTCGCAATTCCTTTTAAAAAGTAATTCAATTACAATTAACAATTACTCTTCTAAGTAGTAGTAAATTGCAATTACCAATTACTAGCATGTTTGTTAAAAGTAATTCAATTATAAATTACAACTAAAAGTAATTGAATATTTTAGCAATTACTCTATTTAAATTACCACATATATTAAACACGATACACTAAACAAAATATTTATGCTAATATGCAACATACGGGCACGTCACACTATTTAAACTGTTTTCTCGGCAAGTTCAACATGAAATGACTCTAAAACAGGGGTCTCCAAACTTTCCAGCCTTAGGGCCATACTGATTACTCCAGTAAGTTCCGAGGGCCAAAACCATATTATCATTGTTGCCGGTGGTAAGAAGTGAAATAGTCCACTGATGAAAAAAGTCCGAAAAGTACACAACGTTTAAAAAAGGCTGCAAATCGGACTAAAGTCCGCAAAACGGCAACACTGCATATTATTAATTTTCCTGTCATTATCTGTAATTTCTAGATTAGTCGTAGAGTACGAGCCATGAAGAGTAACGTGACACGACATCTGGTGGACACAAGCGAAAATAGGTAGTACCTTCTATCGCTAATTGCACGTACAGAATAATCTCGTTGGTTCGGGAAAATTCCGGTGTCTTTCACTCACTTCTAGATGGCAGTAATTGGAATATATAAGAAGGCTAGTGGCGCAACCACAAGTCAGTTCCTATGACACTGTTGTTAAATAAAATATTGCATACCTCCTTAAAACGTGTTTGTGCGTGTTTAAGTTTAAGACATCTTTATAACAGTATTTTGATTTGAATTGTTGCTTTTGTGTGTGAATTAGTAGTATGGAAAAGAAGCGAAAAATTGATAGTGAATGCAGAAAATTCAAAGATCAGTGGAACATTCAGTATTTCGTAATTGAGTCCAGTAACAAGGCGCTATGTTTGATTTGCAATGAAAGCATAGCCGTTCTCAAAGAATATAACATTAAACGTCATTATGAAACAAAACATTTTCAAAATTACTCAAAATATACAGGAAGTTTGCGGACAGAAAAATTCGAAGCTATGCAGCGCGGATTGAAATCGCGACAATTTATTGAAGAGATTGGAGAAACTGACTTATCATACTGCCGTACGCTGGCTTAGTTGTGGAAAGTCCTTCAGCGCTTTTTGAACTTCGAGCAGTGATCAAAATTTTTTTTGAATGAAAAGCATGGCCCTCTTACTGAATTACAAAACAACGCATGGCTGTGGAAGTTAGCATTCTATGTTGATTTGACAAAACATGTGAACGAACTGAATTTGGGATTGCAAGGAGAAAACCAGCATCTTCCTGATTTATACACTAATAACAAATCATTCCGGAAGAAATTGAGACTGTTTCAATCACAACTACGAAGTAAATGTTTTTCACATTTTAAAACATGTGAAATATTCAGCCCCCTACTGAGACTGAGTTTTCTATCGATTTTGCAATCGAAACTTTGAGTGCTTTGAAGATAAATTTTGATACTCGTTTCTCGGACTTTGATGCCATTGCGAATCAAATTAAGATTTTTCAGAATCCTTTTGATACTGATATTGAAACCCTAGCCCCGGAACTTCAAATGGAAATGATTGATCTACAATGCAGTGATATAATTAAGAACAAATATCAAAACTCATCTTTGTTGGAATTTTATAAGAGTCTTCCACTGACACAATTTGATAATTTGCATAAATTTGCTCGTGGTTTGTTTTCTGTTTTTGGTACTACTTATTTGTGTGAGAAAACCTTCCCCAAAAAATGAAGTACACAAAAAATGTTTACAGATCGAAATTAACTGATGAGCATCTTAAATCTTTTTTAATAATTGGTACAAGTAAAATTAGTCCACAACTACAAACTATTGTCAGTGGAAAATCTCAATTACATAAATCTCATTAGTATTTCATATGTCATTATGTTTGTTATAAGTTATGTGATTATTTAAAATGTATAAAATGTTAGTTGGATTCATTTCAATAATTTGTTAGTTATTATATGTATACTGAAGTTAAATTTTCTGCATATTATACATGTCTTTACTCATTACAATTATGTGTTTCTTTATCCAACTTATCACAAAAACAATAACAATAAGCCTACAAGAATGTTATGAGTTAGCGGAGTTAGCCCATGACCATATCAATGTAGATGTCATATTAATAATTATTCAACATAAAATTAGAATACTTCAGTAAACTAAATTTAATTTGCTATAAAAATTATTTGTTCTCTAAAAGGAGTTTTCAAGTATGCTAGCTCTCCGCGGGCCGGACAAAATCTGTCCGCGGGCCGGATGTGGCCCTCGGGCCGTAGTTTGGAGACCCCTGCTCTAAAATAAAAATTTCTTTTTCTCTTACTCAACAGATTTTTTTCATAAAAAAAAGTATAAAAACGGTGGCGGTAAGCATCAATTAAAAAAACTAAATCGGTGCGGAGGCCGCTTTCGCCGGATTCAAAACGACCCGCGGTGTTTCAAGATGCTCTTTCTGGCTGGCCAAAATTCCGGCACTTTTTCCATAAAAATAATTGAATTTTTCTTCGTAATTTAATTATTTATTAGGTAATTGAATTAATTTCTAAGTAATTCAATGCCTTTATAAGTAATCGAATTACTTTCTAAGTAATTGAATTACTTGAGATTCGTGAAAATCAATAAGCATTTACGTTACATTATCCTATTAATTGATAATCCAAATACAATTACCTTTTTCGAAAAGTAATTGAATTAAAGTAATTCAATTGCTAAGAAGTAATTAAATATGATTTTTCGATTTACTACCAAGCGCCTAGATGGGATATACAGTATTCCGTTAAATAGTTAAAACATTAACAAATTAAAAAAAACATCTTTAATATTCTAAACGCATTCAACTAACAAGAAGTCAATGTTAACAATGTTAACACCTTAAATACCGTGTTTCGTAACAGTTCTTGATGACCGTCTGAGAATACAGATAAGTCCAAGTTAAGGTCTATAAATCGCATTACCCGGCAGCTTTTTGTTATTAAAATTCTTGTCGCCTACATCAATAAATTTATTACCGAATCTGGAACGTGAAGTATTGGAAATCAGTGACTCAGTATTTAAAGAAAAGAAAGATACTGAGTGTGAAGGAAGTATTGTACACAGCTTTTCTTCGTTGCTACATGAAAATCTCTTTCTGAATTTGTTATGCATAATATTAGGTCCAAATAGACACCTTGTCATCTAACCAAATCTACATTATTACTTTCGGTTTAGACCAAAGTGGACTTAAGTCTATAATTTTAAACATAACTTGTATATTTTAAAGACAACCACGGTTCGTTAGTACTTAGGTCTCAGCCTTCGTGGATCAACAGAAGATAAAAGAACGTTTTTTCATAAAATTTTTCTTGTTGTAATCCTAATCAAACTTTTTACAGTTTGCTGCAATTTATTTTGGCAATATTAGAATTTACATAACTTATTTTTGTTATTTATAAATATAAAAAAAAACAAGATGTCAATTGTTTTAAAAAAGCGACAAGGGAAGCATTTTTGCTAAATTCAACATGGCGGCGGTTCGTCTTCCTATATATATTTTTTAAACAACATATACCAGTACAAGAGCTGTCCCCCAACAGTGGCTGGCAATATTCATCATTTATATAGGATGGCGCAACGAAAACGAAAAAGACCCCTTTGATTTTTTTTTTTAGGGCACATACTAATCAAATTGTAGTTTTTTTTGCTGCAATCCTTTTTAAAGGGGTTGCACAACCCCCCAAAAACTTAAATGGAAAGAAATGCGATTCTCATTTTGAAGTCTTTTTTAAACCCCCTTTCGGCAATAGGTACCAACATAAAATTGAGCTACCATATCACAAAATCTTTCCCAAACTACCAGGCACCCACCCTGTATGTAAGGCCCTTTGGGAAAAAAGTATGGAATTTCGGAAATCAGCAAGGTGCAAAGTTAGAAAATATTCAACTTCACCGTTAATTGACCAAACTTCAATGGTTCCAGAGATATTATTTTCAAAATACTTGGGGCCCTTTCTTTGGGGGGCTCTACCCATCTTGGGTAAATTTTCCGCGACATGTTTATGAAAAAAATTTTTGGGAAAGCAATAAGTCATAGAAAT